>VYZT01025077.1:0-13749 GCA_013400735.1 Pomatostomus ruficeps
TGAGATAGCCAGGAAGCGACAAATCATGACTTTATCAGAGGCATTTGCCACTGTAACATGCTGGGTTCCTGTAACATGAATTGTCTCTCATCTCATCTCATGTTTATTTTTTCAAAAAAAAAACCCAAAAGCAACAAAAAACCAAAAACAACAAAAACCAAAACAAAACAAACAAACAAACAAACAAACAGAAAAGACAAAAAGCCACAAGAGAAACTGTTAGTGGTGGAGTCATTTTCCTGTAAGTAGAAAATATGGCTAAACAAAACCATTAGATGAGCTCTGTAAGAACTGCCACAATCCATGGCTAGGACATAAGTAAAACAGATGAGATCCACCAAGCACATATCTTGTTGCTGTCTGCGGTGTCTACAGAGAATAGACTGTTTCATTTCCTGGATTCATGGATCCCTAATGAAATATAATTGTATCCCCATGATGGTTTCATGCTAATTGAAGGAGACTGCAGAGGAAACCATCTTCTGAAAGCAAGCAGTTAGCATCAGTCTTTCAAGGTACTTTCAGCTATTTTTTCACCATCATTTCTATCACCATTTCATCCTTTTAGAGAACACGGAGACATAGGAATAACAGGAATACATTATAATTTTTATAATATATAAATATTAATCTTTTAATATCTTCTTGCAAAGAAGTCATGTTTTTAATTGGATTACAAATTTTTACTAGTTTTCCTACACTGGCATAAATTTAGCCTTATATTGTCAGGAGATATAAGATATACCACTAACTATAATATTCTTCTTACCCTGTCTAAACAGTTATTTTATTAAGCCATTTATTACTTGGCCTTGCCTACTGAGATCCAGACAGAACCCTGCATGATCTCTTTCTCTCTCTCTCAGCTCCTTAACCGCCTGCCTGGAGCAGAGCAGGATCATTTACTATTTCTACTTCGGACTTTTTTTCAGTCTGAAATTGTTAATTACCGATGCAAAGAACAAAGTCAGGACTTTTCTAATTATTTTCCCCCCACTGCCCGAAACAGACTGATTATTCTGTATCTGAGGCTACACAATAGAGATTTTGAAACTGAAAAGAATGAGCTGCTAGGCTGAGGTGGTATTAGCTAAGTTGCTTTCTTCAGGAGAGTGAAGAGTTAAGCTTTCACACAATCATTTCACTTACTGTGATTCAGACATTGAGCAGTATCTTCTTATACTGTGACCACTCTGTCCGCTTCCATTACGTCATTGCCACCTCACCAGTATAACTGCTGAGGCAACATAAATGAGACCTAACATGCCTGTACACGCAATTCACAGGGTTTTGACTTCCTTTACTTGGCCACAAGTGCAAGCTGCCCTTAATGCAAGCCAAAGTCTATCCTGAAATGTCTTTGAATTGCATGCTTTGTTTTTCTCTGCTGAGGAAGAGTTGTCACAGGACTGTGAATAACCACAACTGTTTTTTCACTTTTGTTGTGGTTTTAGTAGAAGGGAGGGGGCCATAAAGATGGCTCCTGTGAGAAGTTTCTGGAGTTCTTCACCATTTCCAGCAGAGCCAATCTCTGATGGCTCTGAAGATGATGGACATGTCACTGGCCATGTTTGGGCCAATTAGAAAGGTTAGTTACGCCTCTGTGATGACATATTTAAGGAAAAATCAAAACAAAATGCACACGCAGCTGCTTTTAGTTAGAGAAGGAGGAGGATGTGAGAACATGTGAGGGAAAACAACATGGAGGCACCAAGGTCAGTGGAGAAGGAGGGAGAGGAGGTGCCCCAGGCTCTGGAGCTGAGATTCCTCTGCAGGTCGTGGTGAGCCCATGGTGAGGCGGGGTGTCCCCCCTGCAGTCCATGGGGGTCCATGAGGGATGCAGAGCCACCCGCAGTCCGTGGGTGAGGTGCCAACATTGGAGCGGGAGATGTCGGAAGCCGCAGCAGCCGCAGCAGCCATGGAAGAAGCCGCAGGAGCCGTAGATGCCAGAGAAGCCGTAGCAGGTGCAGCCCAGTGAGAGACAGAGACTGAGATAAAAGTCCCGCAGTTTGTGAAGGAGGTGACCACGCTGAAGCGGGTGGATGTCGGAGGAAACTGCAGTCCAGGTGGGAGACCCGGTTGGAGAGAGAGGGGCCCCCTGCTTCCATGCTGGAGCAGTTTGTCCTTGGAGGACTGCATTCCATGGACAAGAAAAACCACGCCACAGAGGTTCACAGAGAACTGTCTTTCGTGGGAGGGACCCCACGGCAAAAGCAGAGGAAAAAACTCCTCTCCCTAAGCAGGGGAAGAAGATCTTGGAAACGGACTGACCTGAACCCCCACACCCTGTCCCCCTTGCACTGTTGGTGGGAGGGAGGGAGGGGTGGGGAGTGGAAAGAAGGGTGTCTTTTAAAGGTTTAGTTTATTTCTCATATCCTCCTTCTAACTCAGGTAGTAATAAATTTCACTTTTGCAACTTTTAAGCTGAGCCTGGTTTGTCCTTGGAGCGTTTTCTCCCGGTTCCTTATCTCAACTCATAGACCTCTGAGTTAATTCCCTGGGTTTTTTCCCCTCTCCTTCCCTCATCTGCCCAGCTGTGGCAAGGGAGGGAACGAGTGAGTGGCTGCCGTGGGTGCCTGGCACTTAGCCAGGATCAAAACCACGACAACCATCCTTTCACTATCACTCTTGCTGAAAGTCTTCAGAGGTGTCCCAGGTAAAATGAGCATAAGAAAAAGGTGTGCTTATATCCCCTCAACTATTTCATTTAGATTCTGTCCTGGAGTGATCACCTTTGAGTACATGAAAGTACGAATTTAAAAAAGCATCACCAGTTTGGCAACTTAAAGAAAATACACGCATTTAAGGAACAGCCAGCGTTTAAGAAATATTATTTTGTTAATTCAACTTTTGCATTTGCTTTCTCAAAAGAATGTTAATTTAGTTCTGTGAAAGAGCAATACACTCTCACCATTCTGTGCTTTAAAAAATTTATTTGGTGAGTATAACTTACCTACACATTCTTAGCTGACTGTAGAAAAATTAAACTTCACTCCTTTTCAAACACTTCGGAATTTCCCTTATTTTTGTAGAGGATTATAGAGATAGCTTTGACTGAATCAAGTTATGCTCCAAAAGCTTTTGAAGAGAAGTTCAGAATTCTTTTCTATAGGCTGAAGAAGCTGATGAAAAGATTTAATCATGTTTGATCAAAGGGTCTCTCCTCCAGGATACAGATTTTTCTGAAGTAGATTAGAACTGGAATAATGAACATTAAGACAGTTAGTAATGTATACATTTACAAAGAAAATAATTCTAGGATTTTGCCTTCCTTATGAAACTTGTGTATAATCTATATTTCTAGGTCCATGTAATTCAGTGCCACTACACTTCCTCATTTCATGGTTCTATAAATGATTATCATTTCAATAAAATATTACATTTAGTATTCACTATTCAAGGACATAAAATGGAAAATAAGAAAAAGTAGATAACCAACCATGACAGTAAATATTAGAGCAGGCATTGAAAGTGCAATAAATACCATAACTATTTCTTCATGGAGGGAATGTGTGCATTTCAGTTTTTGTTGTCTCAGGTGTTTTTAGCTCACCTGGAGATGCTGTTTCACTTCATCAGCTCCCAGTTCTACAGTTCAGATCCTACCACAGAAAGCCCAGAGCCCCACTGAAGTCAACAGAGCTTTTCTCAGGTCCCACAGCTCATCTCTATGTTGTCAGCCTGAAGAGTTAGTATCTTTTTGGACGCCTAGCCATACAAACCAATTCCACTGATCTGAAGCAAAAAGCTTCTTATAACTGTGGTAGTTGGAATTATTACTAATGATTTATTTAAGAGATGAAATTTTATTTCAAAGGCCCCAGCAATGTCTGAAATAAATGTTACTGAAACTTTCCAATTGCATATTTAATACATCCATTTATCCAATTAAAAAAACAGTGACATTCAATGTTCAGGTTTTTTCTTTAAAAATTTGATGTCCTGTCCATCCAAGTTTCACTGCAGCCCCACTCCCCTCACAGAAAGGTAACCACACTAAATTCAAATTGTGTTTGGTTGCCCTCAACCCTGCAATGCTATCAATTCATCTCTATATCACTGCAAATTATTTTCACTGAGATATCCACTTTCAAAAAGCACACAAATTTAGGTCCTCCAATGCCCTATTGTAGCAAGATCTCTCTGACTATGTGTGGGAGATGTTTTCACTTTTAGCTATCTGATTTCAGAAGTGTCTCAACCTGATGAGAGAACCAAATGCTTTATTTTGCGTCACTGGAGACTGTAAGACTGAAACAAATGCCCAAAATGACTTTCAAATTAAATCTCAAAACTTAGCTATCAAAATAGTATCTATTCCATTAGCATATTCTTGACATGTATATCTTCTCAGTGAGATTAACTGTTGCTCCCTGCCCTTACAAACCAGTATGAGTGTAAATCATGCCTTACAAACAGCTTTGAGATCGGAGTAGTGTCCATTGTTATATTCGTTCCACTTTTACACGAGAACTAGCATGCCCTAATAAACTGCTTTTGTCATTAAACCTTCCCATCCAAAATACAAACTAACTCAGCTTCTCTAAATTAATATCAAATCCATCATATTTTGTAAATTGGAGAAGTTTTTTATAATCTTGATCTTTCCCTTTCAACTGAAGCAATTTATTTCCAGATTTTTGTATTCTTATTCACCTAATTGACTCTTAATTACTCAATATCACAAACTCCAATAAATTACTTGCATTAGAGAAAAAGTTCAAACACCTTTCCCATCATATCTAGTGATTAAGTCCAATCAAATTTATGAGTAGGGCTGGAGAATGGCATACAAAACATAGCTGATCAATAGGGCTCCAATAGCATCAGCTCTGTGGATGAATCAGTGTAAGGCTGAGTATTTTCCATATGACTGTTCACTGTTTGTTTGCTTAAGTGAAGTTTCAGGGGTTTTTTAACATCTATTTCTTAATTAATATGCTGAAGTTTTGGGGGGCTTTTTTTATATATTCAAGATTCTTTGCAGGTGACACAGAGTAACTTTATCTACTAGGCTATGCATTTTCACTAAATAATAATAAGCAAATGAAGTAGCCGCAGGAGAGTTTTCCTATAATTTCTTTACAACAAAGTTAAATTCTATTAATTAAAAAAAAAAAAAAAATCTGTTTCCTGTCAAGAACATTGTGCATACAGATTGTCCAGAGAGGTTATGGGGTCTCTCTCACTGGCGATATTCAAGAACCATCTGGACACAATCCTGTGCAGTGTGCTCCAGGATGACCCTGCTTGAGCAGGGAACTTGGACCAGTGTTCCGCTGTGGTCCCTTCCAGCCTGACTTATTCTGTGATTCTGTGAATACCAAATGTTAAACTTCCTGGGTAGTTTTTGAAGATTCATTTCTGGCATTTCAACTATGAGTATTTCCTTTTGTTTGCAATTAAGTTAACATGAAAGACATAATAATTTCAACCATCTTTTCCTCTGAATCATAAAAAATAAGATTTTTTTTTAGTAAAAATATTAGATTATGAGGTGGACTGTACTGAACTCCTTTTCAACTCATACAAAAATTGCTTCTGGAACCTGAGGTAAAGTACTTTTTGGATGGGCACCTTTCTATCTGGAATCTTAAGAGGTCCTCATATCTTTTCCTGTTAATACTGGAAATTATATTTGACATTATATTATGTGAGACCTTTTTTCAGCTGAAACACAAGAAATAATGTGACAGTCACTGGGCCTGCAAAAATCCAAGTGCAGTGACTGCTAAAAAAGTCATATAAATTGTAGGCTGGCTAGAATGTAAAGGCTGTCTAAAGGCCAGTGGGGATGACATGATTACCTGTGGGAACACTGACCTAAGTCTACACAAAGATAGTCTCATCCAAGTGTAACTCAATTGCCAAATTTATCTTCTATTATTTTTTAGAAAAATATTAGGAGTTATCACATCTTTGTGACTGTAAATTAAATGTTTTTATAACTGCTTAAATAGATAAAAATTTGATTTGGAGGGAGAAGGGAGGGCTGGGGAGAGAGAGAAGGTGGTGTACCTTGTCTGAGCCTAGATCTCAAACCCATTTTTAAGATATCTATTTCTAGTAGTTTAGCAAAGTAAAGAGAACCAAGGAGGAGGGATGGGCAGAAGGAAGAAGGGAAACTCACAGGATATAGGTCCAGAACCTATATGTTTGTACTTATTTCAATCCAAGAAACTGATATATTTGAGATAAACCGGAGAACACAATAACAGGTAAGAAAGGAAAGATTGCTGATGCAGAAGCCATGACTGTCATGACA
This sequence comes from Pomatostomus ruficeps, assembly GCA_013400735.1. Lineage (NCBI taxonomy): Eukaryota > Metazoa > Chordata > Aves > Passeriformes > Timaliidae > Pomatostomus > Pomatostomus ruficeps. The sequence continues at coordinate 6,266 of VYZT01025077.1, forward strand.
TATTTCTATTTTATGAGTTTTTGCATTTAATGAAGAAGGAAATTTTTGAAAGAAGCTAGATATCTCAGTCACATTCTGAAGGTGAGTGGTCAGTTCCCTCAGGTTCTATGGGACATTTTGCCACAAACAAAGCTATTTTAATTAATCATTCTGACTTTATATAACAAAAATAAGATAATACACAAATTCTCACTGATTATAGCTGCTGCTGCTACTACTACTATTATGATTATTAGCTATCATTTATCAATTCTCCTGATTATTATTAAAAATAAAAAGTAATGAAAATTCATATACTGCAAAAGACCTGTCATGACATAGGCTACAATTGATGAAGCAGGGAAATGAACTATTTATCAATACATCTGAAAGTCCAGGAAAAAAACCCAAAGATTCTGTTTGTTAAAAAACAATTCTTGCATTTAATTTTTGAGAAAAACAAGTGAATCTGTGTGACTGAACTGTCAGACTTTAATTGCTTCAAAAGCCTAAAGACAAACGGGGAGATGTGCCAGAAATTCACATGATTGATTGTGTTTCTATATTTCAGCTTCAAGCAAATGTACAATCCCAGAGGGATTCTCAACCACTTCCTGACAGGCCCTCAGCATTGAATTAATACACAAGGTAAAAGAAAAGTTAATGTAGAGTATCAGAATTGATTAATGGAAGTCATGTCACTTGTCAGTCCTCTGCAAACTAATTAGGCAAAATGCTCAAGAAAACTCAGTGCTGCATATGAAGGCTGCCAGAAACTTTAAAGAGGATCATAAAAATACCAGTAGATAATTATTAAAAAAAAATAAAGGAGAATAATTGGATTTTTTTTTTTTGCTTCAAGATCTAATATGTATTTATTTGGCCAACTGATTTTTGTCTAGAAACTAAGATGTTAGTCCTACAAATGCATTCTAGTGATTTCTGTTTGAGTTTTCTAATCTCTGGATTTTTATTTCAAGACCTTTGATTGTTTTATAATGGAGTTTTGAAACACTGATGAAGTAATAAAACCCAAACAATCCTAGGTAAAAATAATCTCATCCACAGTACAAGAATTTATGTCATTAGGTTGAACTAATTCATTCAACCACATGTCAGGACTACTGAAGACTGAAGTAATCTATCTTTGAGCATGCCCCAAAATCAAGCCCTGTAACAACTGACATGCTTTCGGCTTTGAATCGTGTTCAACATGGACACAGTATGCCAAGAGAAAACCATGTAAATGCTTCATATAGGACAACCTGGAACATCTTGTTAAATGTTCTTAATGTTCCTACACCCAGGCACTACAGCTGATGCTGGGGTTTTTATTATATATGTTGTCTGACCTATAAAGCATCAATAAACTCTTTTCAACATTGAAGTCTCTAGTCACAGTACAGGGCTCTCATGAGCATTATTCTGGCAGAAATACTGGACTCAGTTCAGCCCCTTCATCCTGTGAACAGTTGGAATGATTGCACTTGTACCAAGTTTATACAGTGCCATCTCCTCTACTGCAGAACAAGGTCACCTTACGGTATTTTCTCAAGTCCATGTGGAAGTGTCAGAAGTCAGAGTTTGCTGCAACTCTGAACTGAGAAAAACCAATGTCTACCTCATCTATATTGCTTTTCGTTTTTTCATGTATATTCTACATATAATCCCACATGGGATCTTTACTGCATTACTAGAGATCAAAAGCCAAGGCCAGCGTATCCATGCAATTTACACCCTTATTCATGTCACCTGAAAAAGAGTTGAAGCCATAGACATCTTGAGCTAGTGAGGCAGATGGGCACAGGCCAATAGCTTCCCTCTGAAAAGGCTTCTTGTTCTGCTTGCTAACTGCTCTTCCTGGAGCAGGGTAAGGTCAGCCCTGAATACAGTAGCTGAATCCATAATTTCCCCAGTGACTTCCACCCCCATAGAGTATTACCAGCTTCACCAGCCCATTTCCAGTCCTTCTTCATGAATCACATCCCAGCTGAGTCAATGTAGTGGGTGTATATGAAATCAGAAATAGCCCTGCTTGTCGCGGTGCTGCGGTTGCCCCGGACAGCTCCTCTGCTGTACCGCAGGAGCGACAGTGGAAGCGCTTGGATGCTCCAAATGCAGCCTGCACCCCAGACCCCTCGAGTCTGTGTGCCGAGGCTGGCTAGAGAGCAAGCAGGCACTCTGTCTCCCTGCCTGGGAGCAGCAGCTGCCGATGTTACTGTAGCAATTCCGAGCAGGAGTGAAGAGGCGGAGGGACTTTTAGGTAGCGATCACCCAGGTTTATTGTAACCCAATAGGCGAGGGATACAAAGTACCCAGATGGGGAGCTGGGGAGGCTGGCTCCAGCTACCGAAGAGCCCAGAACAGACGTTACAACGGGTTTTAAGGGGAGTAGGAGGGGCTTGGGTAGAGGAGGGTCCAGGGAAACAAACCAATGGGGAACATACACGTCAAGACAGGGGGCCAATAATTTTGAACTGGGGGAGGAAGTCATTAACATGAACCAATGGTAACAACAGAAAGACAGAACATTCTGGCAATATATGAATATTAAAACAACCTCATAAATAGGCAATCAACTCTGAGGGGAAAGGGGTGTAACCTAAAACTTGATGGACAAACTCAAAGGCGGGAAAACTAGGGGAGATCGGGGAGTTCTCCAGCCTCACTTACACCCTCCCCCTCTGGCTCTTCGCCCAGGGAGGAATAGTCATTCCACTGTAGTTCACTGAAGTCCCTGCTAGGTGTAAGGGGCGGTGCTGTAGGAGTCAGTCCTGGCGGCTGCACCACCACCACACCTGCTGTGCTTAGAGACAGGGAGGGACCCCAGCTTGTCCTGAAGTGTCAATGCAAACATGCTTGAGAGCCTGGTTCTCTCATGGTATGCCAGGTCCCATTTCTGCTTAAGCTTCCCTAGAGTCCACACACCTTTGGAAAAACTGTTAACACAAAAAGTGGACTTCAATATATGAGTGGAAGATACTCTTGTAGCTGATTCTGTCATGTGGCAGTGGATCAGCCAGCTGCCTCCATGAGAAATGGAGAAATAGCTTGGACAGATTTTCCTTCCCACGATAGTGAGGCTGAAGAAGATGGAGGCAGCATGCTGGAGGGAAATTCCCTCTCTGCCACGTTTTAACCCTGTCAATCATAGATTCAGTTCCACCTCTGTTATTTTAATATTCATCATATTGTTTTACTATTCAACAGTTACCATAAACTTCTGCTGTTCCGTAAAGTTCATAGGTTAATGCAAATATGTCCCGCCCTTGCCCAGAAATCATTGGAAAGCTGTCATCCCGTGTCAATTTGTGATTTGATAAGAACCCTGGACCCCACCTTATCACCACCCCTTCCCTTTCCCTATAAAACCCTGTATAACTACCCCATCAGGGTCCCTCTGATAGCCTGTATCCTGAAGAAGAACAACAACATTAAAAGTCTGGGTAATGCTATCAGGGGTCCCTTCTCTCTTCTTTGCTTCTACCTGCTTTAATTAACACCAGCTACTCTGCTCTCACTGCGGAGGCAAAACCTAGGTACAGGGATAAGCAAGATAAGATAAGGCTGCGGCTCCTGAGCGGCAGCTAGACGCTTATCTCACCAGGTGCTGGATAAAAGCTTGCATGGCAGAACCTGGGCCGCTCTGCAAGAACCCCCAAAATGCGATACTGTCACACCTTTTCTTCAACCCCAGATCCATTTTTTGTCTGTTTACTCCTTCTTCAAGGGATCTCAGACACAGTTCCATCAGTTCCAGGACCGCTTAAGCTCCAAGTCACTGGAGATGCCACTCTAGAGCAAAAGAGAAGTTTTTGTTCCAGGATTTTCAAGGGAACTTCTCCCACAGAAGCAAATTGACAATGGTATGACACTCCATGAGGAGGGGCTTTGAGGACACATCCCTTCTGCCTGTACACATTTCAGTCCATAGAGAGAGTCCAGCTATGACAGATTAGGTGTCCACTGTGCTTTGCATGCACATGTCTGAGAAAGGGCCAGAGAGGGCTCAAGAGTCCTTTGAGGGCCTTTTCTTTGATTGTTGTCTCTACAAATGAGAGAAGGAAAATCCTAGAAAGTAACAATTGGGACAAATTGCCAGAATGAAGTGTGTGGTGTCTGATATTCTCAGGATATGACAGGTTCAAACTCATCTACCCACATAAAATTAAGGATCAACACTCAAGTCAACCAGTGACATATCCATGGGGCCTGACACTCCTTTCAGACATTCTGATGCTCCATTAAAGTGCCAAGCTGATGGGGTCAGATGTTTCCCAACATGTTTTACTTCACCTTGGAGAGGAAGAGAGGTGCTGTATAAGCAATGGGGAAATGTGGTCATCCATATTTCACAATGCCACATCTTTAAACCCTCTTCTTCTCCTCTATTTATCCTCCCATGGCAGTTCCCTCAAAAACGAGGAGCTGAGAGATTATTGCCACTAATTTGGGACAGTGGACAAGAGCAGAGCTTGATGTTTAGAAGCAGTCAAGGGGCCTTAGAACCCTTGGCATGGCTGAGGCATCCCATGGGCCCTGATACGTGCATGTAACCAGAACATTCTGAGGGCATCTGCAGTTCTCAGGGACCAAGTGGCCTAAAAGGTGCCAAAAACTTCTTCAGGAGCCTAGGTCTATGACAAATTTAAACTTAATCCCCATCATCTTTGTTTCTATTTCTTCACATCTTTGTCACAACTAATATCTAATTCTATTCAAAATGTGCTCTAAATAAAAACTGCCTAGCATGGTCAGAAATGCATCAGTTTGAAGTAATTAGCCCAAACAGCAGAGTAGTTATTAGCTACAGTTTCATCTACTGATGGATCCTTGTTTATTAATATTAGATATAAATATGCCTTGGTGTTGTGGTTTTGATCCTGGCTAAGTGCCAGGCACCCAGGGCAGCCGCTCACTCCTTCCCTCCCCTGCCACAGCTGGGCAGAGGAGGGAAGGAGAGGGGAAAAAAAAAAACCAAGGGAATTAACTCAAAGGTCTATGAGTTGAGATAAGGAACCAGGTGAAAACACTCCAAGGACAAACCAGGCTCAGCTTAAAGTTGCAAAGTGAAATTTATTACTACCTGAGTTAGAAGGAGGATATGAGAAATAAACTAAACCTTTAAAAGACACCCTTCTTTCCACTCCCCACCCCTCCCTCCCTCCCACCAACAGTGCAAGGGGGGCAGGGTGTGGGGGTTCAGGTCAGTCCATTTCCAAGATCTTCTTCCCCTGCTTAGGGAGAGGAGTTTTTTCCTCTGCTTTTGCCGTGGGGTCCCTCCCACGAAAGACAGTTCTCTGTGAACCTCTGTGGCGTGGTTTTTCTTGTCCACGGAATGCAGTCCTCCAAGGACAAACTGCTCCAGCATGGAAGCAGGGGGCCCCTCTCTCTCCAACCGGGTCTCCCACCTGGACTGCAGTTTCCTCCGACATCCACCCGCTTCAGCGTGGTCACCTCCTTCACAAACTGCGGGACTTTTATCTCAGTCTCTGTCTCTCACTGGGCTGCACCTGCTACGGCTTCTCTGGCATCTACGGCTCCTGCGGCTTCTTCCATGGCTGCTGCGGCTGCTGCGGCTTCCGACATCTCCCGCTCCAATGTTGGCACCTCACCCACGGACTGCAGGTGGCTCTGCATCCCTCATGGACCCCATGGACTGCAGGGGAGACACCCCGCCTCACATGGGCTCACCACGACCTGCAGAGGAATCTCAGCTCCCGAGCCTGGGGCACCTCCTCTCCCTCCTTCTCCACTGACCTTGGTGCCTCCATGTTGTTTTCCCTCACATGTTCTCACATCCTCCTCCTTCTCTAACTAAAAGCAGCTGCGTGTGCATTTTGTTTTGATTTTTCCTTAAATATGTCATCACAGAGGCATAACTAACCTTTCTAATTGGCCCAAACATGGCCAGTGACATGTCCATCATCTTCAGAGCCATCAGAGATTGGCTCTGCTGGACATGGTGAAGAATTCCAGAAACTTCTCACAGGAGCCATCTTTATGGCCCCCTCCCCTCTACTAAAACCATAACACTTGGACTTACAGGCAGGTCCTTCTCTCTCATTGTGGTTGTCATATTTTGCCAGCATCACCTGACCTCTTTATGGCTCTTCTTGGCTATCCTTTGGGGGAAAAGAGACGGATCAATACAGCATGGCAATGACGGGCTACAGCCTGCTCCTATTTCATTTGACATTGATTGTCACTGAGTTTCCTGGAGAAGAATTGATCCATGCTCAGAAGAGAGTCCTGCACATCCTGTCTACAAAGGTAGCTTGGCAGGCACAAAGACCCCTGTCTGTGCCCAGGCCTCCTGACAAAATGCCATACTGTTAAACCACAAGGGCCAAACTTCAGCCCTGCAGCTCTCCATGAGCAAATGCAGTCCAAGGGCTCCTTTAGCACAGGGAGGTGCCTACCCCTGTCACAGTTTGTAAGTCCTGCCCATTGCTGGCAAGGACTGCATGATAACAGACACAAAACTGACATATGTATGTGCCTGGACTCTGATATCCATGAGCAAACCTAAAGTATTACCCTAAATATCCTGCCAGACTTGTTCTGGCCCACCCAGGCATGTTATATTCTTCAACCAGCACATCAGACACTCTCAGGGTAATTATGTCAGGGAAACTAAGCAAACACTTCACAGCAGAATGGACTCATCCAGACAATCTATAAAGGATAAGGTAGTTACCAGTGGATGAACATTTTTCACAGAATAATCATCCTCTCTCTAATCTTCAGCTCTGTGGCTTAGGGAAAACCCACAAAATACCTGTCAAAAATGAGCATAAGAGCTAAAAATCATAATTCTACTGGAAACGATAAACACGGGCTCTACAGAGCTAGCAATTGTACCACACATAATATGATCCATTCCCCCAGTAATGCAATCAACAGCCTGACAATTTTCTCTCTTTCAAATATGTAAATATCACCATTCTCCTTTTCCCTTTCCTTTCCAAAATGGTCTTCCTGCTACACAAACTAACTGAACTCCAAACCTGTTCTAAAAGTGTGTTTTGTTTTGAAATCTTCTGCTTTTCTTTCAGACATGAAGTGTGCCCAGATGTTTATCTAATTTTTCCAAATGAGTAAAGAAATTCAACTCTACCATACCAGCTAGAAAGCAACACAGTAAGGACTTACTGACTTCCATCATTTTAAAGCTACTGCAGGATTAAAACAGGATTCATGGACTGTTTCTTGAACAAAAGCAAAAGAAGGGGAATTTACTATCAAAAATGTTTTCAGAAGCTATAATGTCCAGATGCAAATGAGTTCTGCAGGGATTTAATTCTTTCCAGGCTGGATGCTTGTAATTATTTCACTTTATATTGACTTGAGATGAGGTTATTATCTTGAAGCAATCTGTCAAAGAATTCAATACCTATTTTTTTTCCCTGTTGCACCAGTGGAAAATTTTCTATCCTGGCCATTTCATGGAAAAATTGGTGCTTTTTAAAAAAATTAAATACAGTCTTAAAAAAAAAAAAAAA
>VYZT01025077.1:13768-47009 GCA_013400735.1 Pomatostomus ruficeps
AAAAAAAAAAAAAAAAAAAGGGGGTGTGACTGCTGTGCAAGTTATGTACTGGGGTGATTTTGAGATATCTGCACAAGCCAGTGAAATATCATAAAGTCCTTTTACACAGCTGACCTGGAAAAGATTTAAAGAAAAAAAAAAGCATTTTACAAACTACAGATGCATGAATCTCAGACAATACCAAAAGCTGGAGAGTGCCTAATGAACTGTAGGAGAGGATATGTTAACTGTTGAGGGGATATGTTAACTAACAGAGCATCAGCAACCCCTCTGCAGTCAGGGCTGACAGAAACAAGCCTGTGCTTGATGCCCAGCCGGCCCTACTCCTGCAGCTGGCTTGTCTTCAGCTGCCTTTCAGGGTGCCCGTGTGCAGGGTAATGCCAGCGAGACGAAGGCTTGAACCTCCAACACCGCTCTGCTTGCTTTCCCTCTGCTGCTCAGGGAGCTGCGCCTTCCCAGCACCCCCAGAGCCGGCAAGCCCCAGCCTTCCGACACTCTCTTCAGCTCAACAGGCACTTCACTTCATCCTTGACATGAGAGCCAGAGACCTCAAGCAGAGTTTTAATTTTCTCTTCTGCCTGCTGGCCACTTAAAGACATTTAGTCCTCCAACACCTCTTAATGCAGCTGACTAGATCAGACAACATCACCAAACAAAATGTTTGTTTTCATGTAGAATGTTTAAAACACCTTTTTTTATTCATATTCTTAAGTTTTCACAAAAAAAAAAAAATGCCCCAGTGAGATTGCAGGCCTTTGAAACCAAATAAAAGCAAAGAATATGAGCAGTGTGACAGATGACAGAAGCCTGAAATATATTCAGCTGCTCTGACTTTTGCTAAGCCTTGGTTCTGGTAAAGATATTGAGTTGGACAGGATGGCCTGGAAAGCAGGAAATTAAATGGAATTTGAGTTAATTTTATTTCACCATCTGCAGCAGATGTTCAGGTGTTCTGATGCAGAGATTCAAGAAAAGATGTTTAGAGGATGTTTATCATAAAAGCTTATCACAGGAGCCTACTATTTTCAGTGGCAGCTAAACGTGGTGAAGTGCATCTAAATAACAGCATCAAAAGATACAAAGAACAAAGTAACTAAATCATTCTCTCATGATTGTTGACACATGGCTGCCACCCCTGCACTTTATCTCAAGTTCTCTCACTCTCATTTAATTCCTTTATCCTAGTCACAAGAAGAGAGGAGCATATTTCTTTCTAAAACTATTTACTCACTTTAAACAACAAAAAATCTGTAAAGAAAAACAAAAAGGTTTTTTGTATAGACATTTACTTAACAGCAGTTACTGTATTATGATATTAGCGGAAATAGGAGCAGTTTGACTCAAGCGATTACAATATTCCTGGTATTCTAATGCAGCCACCAAAACATAGGAAATATATCTATTATCCACAGTGCTATGATTCTTAAAATAATAGGTACTATGTACATTAGTTCCATGGTAAATAAAATCAGTTCCATTAGTTCCATGGTAAATAAAATCAGTGTTTGTACTTTTTTTTTTTAATAATCCTATGAAAGGGTCTTTTCATACTTTACATTGAGAAAATTTAGCTCTTAAAAAAAGCTCAATTTATTGACTTAAGGCTAGCCAGAGATGCCATATTTTGATTTTCTTTCTCCTACTACAACATGATTTTCAGCAAATTCTGCTACCTGATATACCTGGAGCAAGTGAATGTCACTGAGAGTTCAGTACGCTCAGGAGGAACAGAGTGTCAGTTAAAACTGCCTACACAGACCTCAAAGAGGGATGCTGATCACAAACAGTAATAATGAAGTTTTGCTGGCTGGTTATTTTTGTTGCTCCTTTGTATTTTACATCAGAGAAGACAGCTTACATCAGGTCATCCAGCCTATCCTCTGTACTCTAAACTTCTCCCTACATCATCCTCATAGCACCTTGTTCTCTAACCTGATCAGCAGCGCTGCAGGGCCCCAGCCGTCTATCCCCAACCTCTTCCTTAAGCACAGCTCCTGTGGCGCTCTCAGCCCCACAGCACAGTGGCTGCAGGAAGGGCAGGGCGTCCCTTGCCCTACCCATGGGCCTACAAGCCCCACTCAGGGGTACAGTCAAAATTAAATAACACAGATCTCTGGCACTGGGCTCTTGCCCTCAGAAGCAAAGTGCAGTCCCTTGTGTCTTTCACCCTCTGCCCACACCTGGTTCCTCCATACCCTCACCAGCTGAGCAGAGCAGCTGCCTGTTCCAAGTCAATCTATACATCTCTCCATCCATCCATCCATCCATCCACCAGCTTTAGATCTCAGAGGACCAAACATGCTGCCACAACAGAGAGGTTTGACGGTCACATGGTGAGACAGGAACTTTACACCACCAAAAACAGTTTCCCCCACTTCCAATACAACCTGCAACACTTGTTTTCCTACATCAAGTGGCCAATATCAATAGGAGGAAATTATTTAAATATTTTTAGAGATATCTTAAATACCTCTCAGGTGTTATTTTGCTCTTGTTCATTTTCTATAGGTAACATCATTGTGCTAGTAAAAACTATGGAAGAAAAGACGCAGAAAAGAATGCCACACATTTTGTAAAACAAATTGAATACTTACCTGTCTTATAAAAAAATTTATTGGTCCTCCAATAGAATGAAATGACAATTTGGTAATAGTTAACAATTGTTCTCTAATGCAAAATAGATGTGGAAGAGAACCCCAGGGTTGTCCAGTGCATGCCCAGGCTAGGTAACCACACCCAGTGTTTCTAACTCGTTTGCAGAGAAAGCTGGCAGCATCCAATAGCCTCTTAGTACAGAGGACTACTAATTAAAAAGGCTAATTAGAGGCATTTTACCCTGATGTGCACCCAGAAACCCCCTTCCTACCATTTAAAATCCACCACATTTTTTCTTCATGCTAACATCCATGGAGACTATTTTCCTTTGCACCTCTGCGGAGCGCTACCATGTCACCATCACGTCTGTGTCTTCTCAGCTCTTCCCTCAAAGGCCTCATTTTGTGTTCTTACTGCCCTAGCCAACCTTATTACATTTATCCACAACAAATCATACATTTGGTATTTTTCAGAAAATGTATCCTTTTGCCAGTTATCCTGAATTCTAAATACTCTCCACCCTAGTTCTTCCAACTCCTTCCATTTTACTGTCCCCAGATGAAATAAATATACTCTTTCATAACATCTTTGATGCAAGGACTGACTGATACTGAAAAATGTATTTAGAACATAATTTGAAATATTTTCTCACTTTGACCAGAAACGTTTGGATGCATTTTGTGAGAACAGTTCCCCAGTCCCTTTTTTCATGTCACAGTAACTTCAGCAAAGTAGTTTTGCCTAGGGTTCTTTTGGGGAACAAAATATGACAGAGAGCAAACCAGCTTACTAAAGTCAGTTGGGTTTTTCCTCTATCTGAAAAGCCTGCTATTCTTCACAGAAAGAAATTTAGTTGATATGACTTCTTTTTCCCAAATCTATTCTGGCTATTATTTGTCATTTAGCTCTTTTCCAAGCTTTTTGATTATTTCTTCTGCGGCCATTATAGACGTCAAAGCTGAGCTGACTGGTCTGTAATTTCCTTTTTTTTACTGTGTCTAAGGACAGGCAATACATTTGCCCTTTCTGGAATGCCATCATTTCTGAATAAGTTTACAGAACAATAGTTAATGGCACTGAAATTGTTTCTGTTTGTTCTGAAAGAACTCTTGAAGAAGTTTCAAGGCCCTTCAGTGCACAGATACTGACCTATTCAAATATTCAAACATATTCTTTCACCAGTCTGTTGTTCTGGACTTTCTGTCACTGGTACACATGGTATTAACCACGTGATCACTGTACACTTGGTGTGATGGCCAGTACAGGGCTGAATAGCAACCTTTTTCCACCTATTTAGGCTGATCTGCAATAAGCTGTTTTCAGAGGGCTAGTTATTTCCTGGTCTGGTCCTTACTATCAGGGTACTTATAAAATGGATTCCTGTTACAGTTTAGACCCCCTCACTTGTGTCTCAGTTCTTGCCCTCCTGGTGCACATAGGCCTTCTCATACTCAATACCTGACTTTCAGTTCAACAGTTGGTTTAGGCCTGGCAATATTCATGTTTAGTGAATCTTTTTTCTTATCCCTCCTTTGCACAGATATTGCACACATTTCTTTCTTTTCTGATGGTGCTAGCTCTGTTGAAATCTTTTTCCTTGACCTTCCTTCTGCAGAAAGATTATGACCTGGCTTTTTAAAGTTGGTCTATTGTCTTTATTTTTTTATCCGTTCTCCTTTCTTTCCAACAAATCATGCCTTTCATCTTTAAATTTCCATTTCATTTTTTTTTTTGTTATTCATAATCAAGAATAACTGGTTTTAATTGTTTTCTTTCAAGTTCAGTGCAGTGTCAAGAAATTGCTTTCAGCATAATGCAAAAGCTTTTCAAATTATTTGGTTAAAACTACACACTGATAGTTGCTGATGCTCCTACAGCATTTGATCTCTTTGCATTTCCTTGGGATCAGCCAGGAATGCCTTTCTAGCTGCTGTTTGGCAGTGCTCCTTGTGCCAGGACAGCCTCTCTGCTGATACACATCACCTGGTGGCATTGTGGGAACTTGTGCAGTACAAAAAGTTCCTGTGTCTGAAAAGAAGGAAAAAAGATACCCCCAAGTTTTCCAACCTAGGAGTATGGGCTGTACCATCTCAAAGCTATGCAATTCAAAATAAATTTGGGCTCTCAGCCTGTCTGGAAGGCTTTCCTGCCTAGCAGAGTAGAAGCAACCTGCATATTGAGCCTCCTTCATCAAGAGATGTGCAACTCTTACTTTTTGAAGATAATTTAGTTTTAGAAAAAACAGGACCAGATGCTTTTACCTCCTTAAAATTATCATCACAGTTGACCCTTGCAAAGACTGTTGTCTCATTCTCCTCATTGTCAGCAGAGACATTCACTGGTGTGTGTTTATGTCTCTGTCTCCTCTGTCTATATATTCTTAATTATAAAGCAATATATTTTCCTCCTTTTATTAACCCAAACTTCTTGAGCCAGCTCTACCTTGGTATATCAATACTGCAGTCACATGAATTATTCCCTAAAGTCTCTGCTATGCCAATCAGGTAATAATTTTAATTATGTGCTGAGATTTCTATGCCTGCTCTTCCTAGAGATATGATATTCAGCATATGCATCAATAGAGACTTCTGTTTAGTTTTTCAGTATTTTAGCTTCTCCATTTTTATTAAATTTTTGCATTGCCCTTGCCTGGATATCTTTGCACACTACGTAGTCATTGGTCTGTTTTAGCCCTCTAAATATCCCTGAATGAGAAAACAACACTGTAAATTCACCAAAAAAATTGCATTTCAAATTGAAGGTGGCAGTTAGGATACATTTTAAATATATGTCAGCCCAACAGGCTTTTTATTACTTATTATAAGGAATGGAACAGAGATATAGAAAAAGCAGAGAATTTTGATTATGCAAAATGAGTGGCTGCATGTCTGCCTTAACACAGCAATCACTCAGAGTGTTAAATTCAGTTTCCTGAACAGAAAGCCACACTGTTGAAAGACTGGGGAGGGGAGAGGGAGGGGATGATGTTTGTGGTGTTTATTCTCAGGTTTTTATAATTCTTACTGATTTTCAAAGTGCTAAATCAGTTTAAACCTGTTCACATTCTCTTCCTAGGTCACTACTGCCTTCTTTCTATCCAATTTCCAAGCAGTCAGGCATAAGCACCTTTATACATAATGTGTTCTTTAGCCTGCAATCTTTTTAGTGTCCACTAGTGACTGAATAAAAGATGATGTTGCAGGATAAGACACTGATGTAATTCCAATTCACTTCTTTTTGTTTAAGTTTTGACAAGCAATGGTTCCTGATAAAGCATCCTCTCTTTAGATTTTAGCAGTAAGATTTTTACTTGAACTAGAACAGCATTATACCAAGGAAAATTTTATAAGTGGTAGTTACAACTAAAGCATGACAACTAAATGTACAAAATACCTGGGGGGGGACAGATTTTGCTATCAAAACTCTTCAGTGAGGCTGGATCAGTAGACAAAAATACCCCAAGATTTACCGACTTATTACATGTAACAAGAAAAGAGAACTATGTTAAATTGAAAAACCTAAACAAAAAGCTGAAGGGTTTAATATTTCTGAAATGATATCTAAGATGTTATTGAAGGCACTGGAGTTGTAGGGCTGCTACTAAGAGAAGTGCAAGTCAGTAGTAAGTTATTACATAGGCTGCATTGCCTATTCTTATTACACAAAAAATACACATTCAAACTACTTTTACTTGCATGTCCTTCACACTGATTCCAAACATATCTTACAAGAGGTCTCCTGTGATTCAACCTAACAACTTTATACTACTCTTCTAATTATTTGTATTAAGACATTGTGCAAATTACAATAACCCAGATTTTCATACAGCAAAATAATCTTCTTAGTTGATTCTCCACAGGTGTTATTCATTCAGCCTTATTTCCTAGATCTTGAAATAATGTAGACAGCAACCTCTTTTTCCACTTCTACTGAAAAAGATAAGGTGTTTTTTTCAACAAGAGACACTAAGATCAGTGCTGATCACAGAAAAATCCTTTTAAAGAATGCTTATTATTTATTCAATTTTCAGATTCAGCGTAAACACATAAGGTATTCAAATTTTGCCATTTCATACTGATCAGTCACTTTTAGAAGACTCTCTAATCTGTACAGTTATTAAGTATAATGGGATTTACTTCAACAAAGCCTAACACTAGGAATGAAAATACGCATGGTAAATCCTGTTATATCTAAAGAGATGGGTTGCATTTCGATTCACTTTTTAATCCTCCTTTGTTGGGAATAACACATTTTCATTTGAGGGTGTTGGAGGGTTTTTTGCCTTGATGATCAATTTTACCATTTGAAAGCAGAGTGAAGGTTGAACATCTCCCTTTGAAGTGAGCAAACAGGATTCCCATGAAGTTCAACAAAGGGAAGTGCAAAGTCCTGTACCTGGGAAGAAAAAAAACCCAGGCAACATTACAGGCTGGAGACCAACCAGCTGAAAAGCAGCTTTACAGAAAAGGACCTGGAAGTCCTGACAGGCACAAAGCTGAACATCAGCCAGCACTGTACCCTTGCAGCAAAAGAGGGCCAACAGCATCCGAGGCTCATTAGAAGCAGCACTGCCAGCAGACTGAAGCCAGTGATCCTTCCCCTTTACTGAGGATTGGTGAGACACACCCAGAGTGTTGGATCTAATTCTGGGTTCCCCGGTGCAAAACAGACATGGAGGTACTGGAGTGAGTCCAGTAAAGGGCCAAGGAGATGATAAAGGATTTACAGCAGCTGACAGATATGAGGGGCTGACAGTGCTGGGACTGTACATCCTGGAGAAGGCTCAGGGAGATCCCATCCATGTGCATAAATACCTGATGGGGGCAGCAAAGTAGATGGGGCCTGGGACCTCCACCCTGGTGCCCAGTGACAGGACAAGAGGCAATGGACACAAAGGTAAATAGAAGAAATTCCATATAAATATAGAAAAAAAAAAATTATGCTGTGAGGGTGCCTAGAGAGGTGGTGCACTCAAAACCCAACCAAAACCTATTCCTGAGAAACCTTCCCTAAGTGCCCCTGAACTGAGCAGGTTTTTGGACTAGGTGATCTCCAAGAGGTATCCGCCTCCAATCTCAGTGGTTCTATGACCATGTGAAAAAAAAAATGAATTGATTGCAGATCTAACACCAATCGAACAAAATCTCACTCTATACAACTAGTTTTAAGGACAGAAAGGCAATCAGATTCTGTGTCCTTAGCTAAAGAATATATTAGGCTGATTTTTCAACCGTTTACCCTGACCAAAGACAGGTTCATTTTTATTAGAACTCTGGTGTATGGATGCTTCTTGTTCTATTATAATTTCTGCAAATATACCTGGGGGGAAAAAAGGAAAAAAGGAAAAGAAAAAAGAGAGAAGATAAAAAGAACATAAAAAGAAGAGAAGAAGGAGGAAAAGGATAAGAGAGAAAAGAGAAAGAAAGAAAAGAAACAGAAAGAAAGAAAGAAAGAAAGAAAGAAAGAAAGAAAGAAAGAAAGAAAGAAAGAAAGAAAGAAAGAAAGAAAGAAAGAAAGAAAGAAAGAAAGAAAGAAAGAAAGAAAGAAAGAAAGAAAGAAAGAAAGAAAGAAAGAAAGAAAGAGAAAGAGAAGCATCACTTGAAAAAGCATTACAAACTTGTTCCACAAATCAGTATTTGATGTTTCCAAAGAGGCATCACAAATGTTGTTCAATGAAATGAAAAGCCACATGAAATAAAGAGAAAAAACGAAACCCCAAGATGTTTCAAAGTTCTAGTTAAGCTCACCAGTGGCAATTTTTCTTTTTAATGTTGGATCACTTATTCAGGCAATAGAGAGCTAATGATCAAAAATGTTGTCTCCTGGAAGGGTGG
This sequence comes from Pomatostomus ruficeps, assembly GCA_013400735.1. NCBI lineage: Eukaryota > Metazoa > Chordata > Aves > Passeriformes > Timaliidae > Pomatostomus > Pomatostomus ruficeps. Next base: position 22,198 of record VYZT01025077.1, read on the forward strand.
GAAAATGACTTCTTCTTGGTGTCCTTTCAAAGGCAGGAAATTCAAAACCTGACTTCAATAGAAAGTGACACTTAATTAGGCAGCTTGTGTTCTTAGACACCAAAGAGAATAAAAGGTAATGTGAGATGTACAGCTGAAAGTGAATCATGATGGAATTCAGGTTTTTTAACACTCCAGGAGGGTGCAGGTCTTCAGCAGTGAATGCAATTTGCGATTTCCAGTTCCACAATCTTCTTCAAATGAAGTCTTCTGCCTTAATTCTTGCTATTAGGTAAATGTGTCTGGGAAGCCCAGCTCCAGATAGGTAAAAAAGACCAAATACATTGAAATATACAGATAAGCAATCAGATCCCCTGCAGTCTAGTTCTGAAAGGATACAGATGGGAGCAGTTGTCTTACTGCAGATGATGTTCAGTGTAGTGTACACCATGTGTCTACTGATGTATATTTCACAGACTGACAATTCTAAGTCAGACAATACACTTAAAATAAAAGTAAAAATAGCCATAACTTCAGAATAAGGACAATTGTATATTTCCTGACAACAGCATGCCCACAGCACCAATCCATTCTAATTCCAGGCCATATTTTATAGATGTAATGATATCAGTGAGGTTATGTCCTCCTATTCATCAGACTTTGATCTGTGTAATTTTCGTTTCAGTGCTTGGAGCATAGAAGTTGGCTCATGCAGGATTCAATCTGTATAATTTCAAATGTTGTTGTTCTTAACAGTGGTTTTTAGACAGTTGTCAAAAGTAGTCTCTATGGTTTGCATACTATTACATAAAATAGCTTGACTTTGTCTAAGTTCATAATACAACATAAAATTTGGTTTTATATTGGCATCTTGAAACCTTTAAAAATTTTCCCTATGTAAATATTAAATTAGTCAAAATATTGTTCCTAGATTATACTCAATACCTAGTATGTCTTCTCAGACAATTTTTTTAGAAGAAAGTGATGGAAAATATCAATGCATACATGAATAATGGATACAAATTACTTGAGAAGTAACTAATTTTGAAAAGAAATCATTTGACTGTTGGAGTGGAAATTGATAATTGTATGCAGTACCACAGCACCAGAAGAAAAAAAAAAAGGGCTTTAGTTCCACTAGCAATATAAAGACAAAGTATTTGCTTTATTTGCTTCTTGATGCCATTTGCTTCTGTGCTTCTGACAGCTTCTCTCAAGTCCTGGTAAGCTGAGGCCTCACACAAGTTGGGCTCTTTCTTCTGCTTTTAGCAGACGCTCCTGTTGAGTTGCATCTGGGAACTTTTTCCCTGGCAGGCACAAGGCACAGTCCCTGTCTCTAGCACAACCCACCATTGCTGTCCCTTTTCCTTCTGAAAACAGGCATCACTATCCACCTTGTCCCAGCCAGGCCATTTTGGCAGACTCAGAACTTTGCATGGCAAATATGATGCACACTGGAGAACTGTGGTGATGGAAAGCCCTTTTGTGGCTTCGAGGTAGGGGTGGCAATTTCTCCCTTTAGGTCTCGCTTTACCTTTTCAGGATGAGATGTCAGAATGACTTCAGCTGCCCCTAGAGTCAGACTTACTCTAAAGGCAGCACTCTGGTGCTGACCATGTCACCTTGCCCCACTCTTGAATTGTTAAAAACATAGTTTTACCTTAATATAAGAGCTCCAAGGTCAGCTCCATGGTAGTAGGCTCTCTGCAGAAGTTTAAAACTGAGATCTTGCTCTGTCCTGTATGTAATGGAAAGATGTGAATAGAGGAAAAGAGATAACACAATACAAAAATAAAGCAGACATAATTAGTATAAAGATAAGAAATAAACTGTGCTGAACTGTGACTTCCTCTCCAGACCAGTCCTTCAATCTTCATTATTAGATCCTGCACAAAATTGTGGAGAGCTGTGAGCCCTTGGCACTCCCCTGGAGAGGAGAGGCTTGATAAGAAACCTCCCTAAAGTTTACGGCGACCGCTTGGGACACCCCCAGCACACTTTGCACCTTTATGGTAATACCTTGTATCCAGTTGGCTAGTTGGTTCCTACCCCACCCCTACCTTTCCCCATAAAAACCACTGCGTTTGCCCGGGAAGGACAGGAGCTCCCGTCCCTGGCCTCCCCTTCGCAGAGGCTAGCAGAAGAATAAAGCTACCTCCGTGGAACAGCCATACGGTCTCCTCGTCTCTCTCTGTCCCGAGTCGGCCTGAGGGTGGTTCGCAAAGAGGTGAAATCAAAAGGAGCTGAAATCACTAAGAGCTGATATCACTGCAAATCACCCGTTGCCTGGGGAGACAGCCTTAGCCCCTGTAGGAGTCGCTCTCTGCAGGGCACTCTTTAGGACCGCGGCGTGTCGGTGGTGACCAGCACCGGCCCCCTCTCGGCACAAAATGATAAAAGCAAATATTCCTGCCAGTATCTTCATATGGGAAACTATTCTGGTATGTTCTAAGGTATCAGGTTAACAGCACACACATTCTGCACTGAGGATTATAACCTCCCGTTGTAGAGGGAAACAACTGTAATTGTTTCTTCCAAGCCCAGTTATTACATTTTGTGTGTCTGTGACTCATTAAAGGATATAGAGAGGAAGCTGCAACATATGCAAGACAGAAAGTGTACACACACACACACACACACGCATATTGTTCAGACACTCACATTTATAAAGACATGCAGTATATATTATAGAATGGGAACTCAATACTGCCAATAGGAAAACTAGTGTTTTGCAAATTTTATTTATTTGCCTTTTAAATTGGAATCAGAGAGACCATGGTAATATATTGGTACCACTTATATTGCAATCTCCAATGAGGTAGTTATGTTTTCCAAAATTATCAATAACACATGCAGTTTGGAATCTTAGTTACTGCTCTGTAAAGAAAAAATCACGGCATTAAAGGGTGTGTTATTGTCATTATTTAGGAATTAATTTCACACAATAACATATGAAAAGAGTGCAAAAGAGAGCAGGGTGAGATAAGAAACAACAGCATTTCCTACATCACTGTTGTGTTCTACTTCTGTTTTCTGTATGGCACATCAGGAAGTTTTCCCTGTGTTTGTATTCTCTGTATGTAGCTCCTTGAGAATATCTACCTGGCTTTGGCTAATTGGAACATTAGCAGAATGGAGTGCTTGGCTTTGTGAATGGCAGTTGACAATTGCTCAAAAGCAGTTTTTAACCAGTGGCTCATTTCTGAGGGGGCTTCAAGAGCTTGACCATCAAAGGGGATTTCAGAGACATCTTTATGTCTCTGAAAAGATCATCTTATCATCCTGGGACTCTCTGAATACAAACATGACTGGGCAAGGGCTGAAAGACTAGTGAACTCGGTGCTTTAACTCCTTTTCCTGCATCAGAAATAGGAGTTGCTAACACACCAGGAACTTTTCCTCCTTTGCAGTGATACTGCCATAATTTTGAGTGACAAGTACAAGCCATAATACCGCCACAAATCTCTTTGGGTTATTGAAGTGCACTAATCAGAAAATAACATTCCACAGCTGTTGCATTCCTGAAGTACTCTTCATCATTTACCCTGGGAGCAGCTGTCATTATCTCCTGTTAGCAGAAAGCCTACACAAAGAGGGTCTTTAAGGTAGTCAACGTCGTGCCCAGTCTGATCTCTTCCTCTGGCAGTCCCAGAACTTCCTGTGTGTGCTGAGCACACCCTATTCCTTTTGCGTCTTCCCCACAGTGTTCTACAGAACACCCATCTTCACTGGAGACAGATACTTCTTAGAAGATAAATATTATCAAAATGCTAGACACTCCACAACCACTTTGTGAATGGATCTGTTCCCATGCACCTGACACACACATGCTGCTGGTTTTCTTGTGTTGTCCACACGCAGCAGGAGGCAGTGACAACCAGTGCAATGGAACAACAAAGCAAGCAAACAGGATGTCAGTACAAATCCTACATGACACAAGATAGTGGCATAGTTTTAGATAAAGCAGAGGAAACCCCCTCTGTGTTTAACATTTTATGTATGAGTAGAGTCATATTTGACTAATGAAACATTGAATAGGTTCATGAAAAACATGGGAATTCGCTCTGAGCAAGATTGAAACACTTTACAATAATCTTCATGGTTCTTTTTATACATGCTGTTCTTTAGGTACAGTTTGAGAGTTATCTTCACTTTCACTTTAAGTCCTTTATTTTAAAGGGAGGCCAGGGACCACTCTAGGGAAAAAAAGAAAATCCCACCTGTTGTTTTGGGATATATGATTTCAGCACTGCCACATTCTTCCTTACAAAAAAAAAATACCTCGAATTCGATATCAACCTATTTAAGATGAACTTTTCACACAAAATTTCAAAATGATTGAATGATATGTTCTTGCAAATCTTCCAAGTCAGAGAAAAAGGGGGTTCAGGAAAAACACTTTAGTAGTTCAAGACTCTCCAGTACCTAGGACCAATTCAAGGGACAATGACTTTAGTGGTTCTAGGTCAACCCAAAATTTGTTTTGTAAGCTTCAGCACTGGTTTAAAATCCAGTCAGGAGAGAGTCAGGAAAAATGAATCAAACTTAGATTACTGATTCAAATTGAAATAAAACCACATATTCACTCATCTGAGTATTAAACTGGATTCTCAGGGATATTCACATAGGTTCCTTACTTGTTGGGCTTTCAGTTTCACCATTGCTGTGTCATGGAGGTTATTAAGAACTTTGTCCTCCTGTTACCATGTCACATAGGACACTAGACACAGCAAGGTTTATGCTCTCATCATTCATCATGCAGAAAACTGCTGAAGCAATTCAGTTAATAAACAAAGACCCAGTGTAAGACAAAGCCAGAAGGCATTTAATTATATAAAATCCCTGGATATCATCAGTAGGACCTACCCTATTGTTTGGCGATGCTTTAAGCAGTAAGTTATTAAGTATTACTGGGTGTTCCTGGTGTTCCTCTCTCCCTTTCCATGACTGAGAGAGAACTCAGCTGGGTCACATAGAGGAGACTAGCAGCAAAGGTATTTGATATACCTGCTCTGGCGGTGCCACAGTACTGTCTGCAAACATGGGATATTTTAGCTGTTCATAAATATGCATGCTTCCTAGGCTCTCAGGAAACCTGTGGTTACCTTTCTGTGTGAAAATTTGTTCCTTTATTTGTTGGGGGCAGGGGGGGAGGTTTCCCTAGCACCAACTATCAGAGGTTTTCCTACTTGCTGTAGCAAGCCTCTTAATCAACCTGGCATGCTGCCTGGTTGTGATGGGTTTGAAGTTATGGGACCAGCAGATCTCTCTACGACTGTGACCTGAGTGATTAATCATGTGGAGTGGTCATTTGGTGAGAGTGGGAAGCTTTTCATGATTGATGGAAATGGGCCAGGCTGGAGGAAGAAGAAGCTGAGAAGGAACCACATATTGATTTGAAATCCCACTCATCCCGTATGAGTTAGAAATGCTAGTAACAAATTCCCCCTTCTCCTCAAGCACTTACTAGCAGTTCTGCAGCAGGAGAAAGAGCAGTGAATGGCAAATTAACATGATCTAATGGACACGGCCTCTGAAGTTCCCTTATGAGGAGAGAAACTTCCCTAAATCTTCCTGTGGCACTTGTACCAGTGCTAGAGCATAGGGATTGATCAGCAAAGAAATCATACCTGTGTGTAAGTACATGCTCTTCTGTGCATGGATTAGTTAGCCCCAAGTACTACTTGGCGCTATGCAGTTGCAAAGTCAGTGGTCAGAGAGCAGGTTTGAGGTGCTTGCCTGGCATGAAGGGGTATCCAACAGCAGAGAACTCAGAGAACATTCAGCTCTGCCTTTGGCACGTGGGCAGTGATGGAGGAGTACACAGAGAGATGCCAAGACATCATTCCCATGGTCACCTGGAAGGCTGCGTAGCAAACCCAGCATGTCTGACCACACTGTGACACCCTATGAGGTGCCCATGGAACTGCAAGTTGCTGCATCAAGCAAAGAAAAAAGGACACTGTTAGATTAGTCAGGTCACACATACCCATCAAACAGTCACAGAGGAAGCAGGGAGAGGGATTAGGAAAATGGCACATGTTGAACTTTCAGATCCATTCTAACAGTCATGAATGATCACCCACAGACTCCTGTGCTATTTTGCAGGTCATGTCTTGCCATCACAAGGGGCTGAGTTTTGCTGCTCTTCACTGCTCGGAGCCCTGACTTTGGTATTGCCTCTGCCAATCATGCACACAATTTTTCTAATGCATCTACAGCACATCCAAGCTTATCACCACTATGAGCATGTGCTCCTGATGTTCCTGGCCTGCCTCTTATTCTGATTCTCATGTCCTAATCTAGCCTCTTAATTCCATCCAGGAAGTACATTTTCCTTCTCCCACATCAAGCACCTAGACAGCATTAGTTTTTTGACATATTTCTTGCCTCAGAGGGCTTCTCCTCTGAAACAGTTTGTTATCACTGACCAAAGTCACAGTCTATAATTTCACATTGACTGGCCATATAACAACACATCCCCTTCCTGACCAGCTCCCACATCAGGGTTTTCCTCAAAAACCGCAAAAAGTATTGTGGACAGGAAAATTGAGGCTGGTTCCCTCTAGCCCTAACCGTCTTCAAGTCAGAGTGCTCCCACAACCTAGGGAAGGAAAGGTGGTTCTCAAACCTTTCTGTATTCACCACTTTCTGCAAACAGCAGTGTATCAGATGAATAACAGATGAGGTGGGTACATATCCAATAGCTGAGCACTCAAATAAGTAAATAACAAGGCACATGCTTGCAAACCTCTGTCTGTCACTGCAAACAAATCCTACCTGCAGAAGGTCACCTCCCCCTCATGCCTAAACCCTGTGCATTTCTCTGTAGTGGTTTAGGACTCTGCTCATTATACTGATCAGCTTTCTTGCCTCAGCACCAGACATCCCCCTAGACATCCTGGATGGTGAAGTTGGCAGAGAATTTCACCCAGGAATAGGACACCTAAATACCTTTAAGAATCTATTCTTGAAGATTTACATCAGACTTGGCTGTGGTCAAAGGAATTACACTTGAAATCTTGGCTTCAGAAAAAAATTAGACATTTTCATGTAAATCAGCATATAATTGATCCAGCAGATATTGTATTTGGGAAACAAAAGTGACAGGCATACATTAGCACCTGTCACACCCTCTGATGTTCAGCCTCTCTTCCCCATGCCCTTTCCCTCTAAGAGCTTCACCCCACTAATCACTATGCAGTGTCACAGCTGTCTGGGAAAAACATCGCCTGAATATAACAAGCAGACACATGAAAAATCAGTCTCAGTGGATGTTATTTGCTTTGGTGCTACTTTTATTTGTGAAAATTCTCAGCTTTTAAACTCTGTACAGACTCCATGACCTGGAGGCAGAGGAGAGATGGTAATGGAATAGGTCAACTTTTCTGTTTGTTGCTTTTAAGGAAAAGTTCTAGTGCTTATTGAACTAATGAAGTCTGGTTATCTGTGGTTATCCTTATCTTGTGGTTGATTGCAAGCTCTGATTAAAGCTTCTCCCAGACCACTTATAAGAGCTCTCTCCAGAGTAGTCTTTCTACTCTATGAGTTCACTCTTCAGCCTTTAATCAGGGTACTTCAAGAGTCTTCAACCTATCTGGCTGGCTAATTTCACAAGATTTATAAGAATTTAATTATCTATGAATTCATTTTATTTGTCTTTAAATCATCAAAAAATTCAAAAGTTATTGCTCACAACAGAGAAGCCCAGTATGATTAAATAAGAGACTGGGCTAAAACCCACCACAGGGCTTTCCTCCTTGCCTCTCTCGTGCACGTGCATCTGCATGCACACACACACATATGCAGAGAGGACAGAAAATGTGTGACAATGCCTTCACACACCCAGTGAGAAAAACACACCCTGAGAGGCCAGGCTGTTCCCTATCTATACTATCACCCCTGAACTGCAATGATCTCTGAAACTCTTCCTACCAACCTGCAAGTTGGTGGGAATTCTTTTTGTTGCTTCTTCCCACCCAGTGGCCTCCTTTCTGCTGCTTTCCAGTAAGGGAAGGCTCTCCACTGCAAACATGACATCCACTGCAACCACTGCTGGAGAAACCTCAGCTGCTACCTGCAGCACTAAGCCCTCAAGACCAGACCCACAAAGCTGAAGGATCCTCCTTGTCAGCAAAAATATACTGTGACCTGGGAAAGATAGAAAGGATCCTAAAAAGCTTTGCTTTATCTTCCTATGTTTTTTGCTAGTCTGTGTCATTGCTGCTTTATGTGGAGAGAGAAGTGGAATTAATTTTTTTCAGCTAAATCTTGTCTTTTCTCACCATAAAAATAGGTCAAGCTCAAATCCAGGGTATGTACCTTCAATACATTTTCTGCCATAAATCTAGCTGGTGTTCCTCTGTTTGTAGTTGCGGTCTACTCAACTATTCAATCTCTTAATCACAAGGCATTTCATTACAGTCCTGTTAGTAATTGCTCACAAGAGCTGGAGTGCTGTCTCCATCCAGTGGTGAAATGTTAAAATGCTGTTTTCCAGGAGCTTCAGTTTTTCAGACTTTTTGCAAAGCATGAAATACATGATATCTTGATTTTAAATTGCCGAGGTAGCAACTGGATAACTGCATTGAAGGACCCTACATGAGACCTAAAAATGCACATACCATATAGAAAAAACCCGTAGTAATTTTATCATAAAAATCTCATCAGCAAATGCTGTGGATTTTAATTCTTATCCCTCTTCAGATTTCAGCTTTGTCTTTGAAAGCTGATATTCTTCTGCCATTGTTACTGTTTCTGGAGACAAGAACACAGAGCCTCACCCACCTCCCTCACCCCTTCCTCCTTCAGTTTAATACAGCTACATCAAGAACCTCCTCTTTGCTAATGTAAAAAAAGGCTTCTGGCAATTCACATTTTTCATACGTGGCAGCAGGAGAACACCACTAAAGAGAGTGCAGGGTAAGAGGAATTAATGTGGCTTTGCCAGAAGAGACTCAGTAATTAGTTAAGGTCCTGGTTCTTTGCCTTTCTTACGCCACATTGTTTTTAGCTGCCATGGACAGAAAAGAACAAAATGCAGGCAGAGTTGGCTAGCAGTACTCAAAGGAATGCCAGGTTTATTCCTCGCTGTAGGAGCTTGTGCTTTAAGTCTTTCAGAGACAGGATGCCCCAGCTTGACTCTTACCTCGGCCTCCAGGAATACATTCTTGTTTTCTTTTCTCTTTGTTTTTGGCCTGGCCTCAGGAAACATTCAGTCTCAGATCCTCCCCACAAAGAAGAGAAATAATGATGTTGCCTCAGTAGCACAACACCAACTTTATAAAAAAATGGTGTGAAAGGTTAATTCAGACAATAAATGGCCTGTACCAAGCTCTCAGCAATATTATATTGAGCTGGTCTTTGTTTTGTTTGGTTTTCCCTAATTGCTTTCAAGTATGCCAAGGCCTGGCTGATCTCCAGAAACCTGCAGCCGAAAAACTGTGCAAATCCATTTCTAACCCATCTCCTTGGACTACCCTCAAGGCAGTACTGGCACAGTTCAGGCTGTGGTTCTTTGTATTCTGAGGACACTATTGAAGCCTGTTCAGGTTCGCTGTATGTTCTGCGTGTCTATGAAGCTGCAGTATGGGATTGGGAAGAAATCAATTTTTTCAATGTTGCCTTTCAGCATTTTAAATCCATGTATGGCCCATTCTCTTTTGAAGGTATGATAGCTCTGAAGTTGATAAAAAGAGTTGTCAGTAAAGCTGTGCCTAAGATATTTGGAGAGCCACTGCTGAATGCTTGTTTGTTATTCCCTTCAGCTGCCAGGTGAAGCTGCCCTTCCCCTGATTCCAGAAAGTTTTAAAACAAGCCTTGCCAGAAAGTTCAGGAGTGTTTGGACCACCTCCTTGTTTTGGACCAGTTCTTAGATAACAGCATTCGTTCAAAAGGTCCTTCTAAATTGAACAGGACTGTAAATGACTATTAGCACACCAAGTTACTTATGAAAATATGCTGAAAATCTAGTTTTAATTTCTCCTTAGGTCAAAGTGCAAACCCGGAAGTACTGAGGATAATTCTCCTTTCATTATTGAAGTGCTAAGGAAAGATATTAATTTTTACAGAAGGAAATGTACCTCACTCAGGAAAATCATTAGTTTATTGTGGCAGCGCCGCGACAGTTTATTATAAAACTAGGAGTTAAACAAGCCTCCTTTTTATTTCACATAGATTTCTTTAAAATAGATAATGCAGTTCTTTGAAAAGACATGACCTTTTGAAAAAATTTTCTCCATGTCCCCAGGACTTTTCTATATCTCTTCCTGGTCAAGTGTACACCCACATATACCAGCTCCCATCCTCAGGTTACATTGTCAAGGAAAGCATTCAGGCTGGACTTGGATGGTTCTGTTGGTCCTTTGAAGAAGACACTGAAGGACATCTGCATTCCTTAAACAGCCACATGAGAGCACCTGAGAGTTGTCTCCTCTGCTTAGGAGCAGTTCTGCAAGTCTGGCAATAGTGCTATTGGAGCCAACGTGCCTCTGCACAGGGGCTCCTGCCCCTACTGCTCTTTAGGTGAATCCCACTAGAACTGTATTGCCTAAAAAGTATGCATATTGCAGAACAATCATACAAAGTTATTCTTGCCATTCAAGGACAAAAGTATGGTGCCAAGGAGGTGGTTTAACTCTTAATATGAGAGCTACCAGCAAGTGCAGGTAGAATACAGACTGCTTACTGAACAGTGTGTATTCCAGTGGAGCTGTGAAGGAGGCTCTAGCCCCTCTCACCACATTTCATTTTTCACCTTCATTTTTCACCTTCTTTAACAGACACATTCTCCTAAAAACTTGCTGTAAGAGACATTTGTAATCACCTACCTGCATTTCCAGACAGCTGGATTGCTCATAAAGGTTGAACAGTCCTGTTGATGAGACAGAGGCTGTCTATGATACTCAGCTGATTTATCAGTTCCCAGCCTTGTACCCCGTGACTCACAAATCCCCTGGTCTCATCAACCTGCAATGACCTGCGAGTTCTCCATCTGACTTTACTCAGTAGTAACTCTGGCCAATTTACAATGCCCCAGGGAAAAGGCCCTGAACTGCCCAAACTCTCATATAAGTCACTTCCTCTCATTCATGTAATTATTCATGTACCTTTTCTCCACGGAAAGAAAAATTAGATCATGGAAGTATTTTCATGGAAAGCTTCCTCTATCTGTTAAACTAAAACAAGTCAAGACAGCCATAACCCATCTTTTCATTCTGATTGAAGTTTCCAGACTCACAGTTATAGGGCAGGGCTTTGCTAAAATCATACCAGTCTTGTTCTGAGTAACCAGAAGAATTGGCAGTGACCACAAATCACTGGATCCTTGCCTAGTTTTGTTTCTCTGATATCTCTCTTGCCCATCCCTACAAATAACTCCAGGCTCAAGGCTGAGTTGAAGCTTTTACGTGCTTACCCCCAGCACAGACTTCTGTGCTGACTGTCACTCTGGGGACTCAGAAAGCTTCCTAACCCCTGCTAGAGAACCCCTCCAGAAGGATTTTTTCCCTCCCATAGTCAAAATAACAACTTTGAGGTAGAGTCTTCTTAATAGGTAGTAAAGAGCAAGGAATAGCAACCCTGACTGAACTTCCAAAGAATCTTCCCCCTGGAGCTGTCTGCATATCTAAAGCAAAGTTTGCTGCCTTCTAGGCTCCTACTGTTGTCCTGAGTTTTGCAGTTTCTCAGTGTTTCTCTTTCTGTAATACTTTCTCACACATTCTTCTGTAAACATGGCCATGGTTTCTTAACAACTATCTATGTTTTCCTAACTGTCTGTGTGTTTATCATTCCAGTATACTGGGTGGAGAAATATGATAGATTGATGCTTTGACCAATGGAATTGAGAGGTGGTCATTTCTACCTCCAATCCATGGTGATTTGTAAAAACATATAAATAAAGGCAGAGGGTTCTGCCCTTTCTTTCTTTTTGCCCTCTCTGTTTGCTGTCTCTGTGTGGTCTTTTATTTGGCTCTCCTTTGGGCTCGTCGGCCTAGCCAGCCTGACCCAGTGCTACACCTACTGTAGTCACTGTGCTGTTCTGTGCTAAGCAAAAATATTCTGAGCCTTTTCAGTCTATCATTAGCTACAGGGTTGGTAAACTTTGACTTCGCTCCTATGCCTGGAGGATAGACTTCTTACAATTGCAGCTTGTGATATATAAATGAAACTTGGTGGGGGAAAATAATGTGTTGTCAGAAGTCCTTGCTGTCAGGGCATTACTGTGTAGGGAGCTGGGACTTCACCCCTGTTCCAGCATTTCCGGACTAGGACATATCTGTGTCTCTGGGAACACAGTTCAGCATTGCTCTGCTGCTCTTTCAAAACAATCCCTAATTCCAGATGGCCAGGGGGACAGGACACCCTAGATCTGACAGCACTCCCCTATCTCACAGCTGTGCATGGCTGTATCTGTGCTTACAGTTCTGCATCAGAGACAGCGACTCAGAGCGCAGCAGTGCACAGTGCCTGGGAGGCCTGACAGCCACCACACAGCACAAGGCACTCTGTGTGTGTGTTCTGTATTTCCTATACTCCTGCATATATATGTTTCTAGCAGACTGCAAAAACACAGGATGAGTAATGAAAACAGAACTTAAAATCTTCTACTGCTCATTTAAATATATTTGCCTTTCTTTTAACCCGATCGAATTCCTTAATTTTTCTCTTGGATTATAATCTGTAGAATTCAGATTGTGCAATTTGCAACTAGGTTTTGTATGTACAGACTAAAGTCAATTGACAGGAACTTGCAAAGCAAGTAGAAATGTAACTACTACAGCCACTGCCAAATGGGGAAAATAGAACAACTGGAGCAGAATCATCAGTCATGGAAAGCAGAAAAAGAAAGAGAGAAGAGGAAGGTGTAAGAAGAGGTGAAGAAAATATGTGTTGTTCATAGCAATAGCATTTCTACCAACAAGCCACAAGCTCTGCATTCAGCTCCCAGCATAAGAAAGCTATATTTATGCTCCATCTGCACAGGTAATGATTTCATTTATTTGTACACAAGTGATAACATCTGCACTCTAGTCCCAGCAACAGTCCGAGCCCTCCCTCCGTCCTGCCTCCCCACCTGTCTCCAAGTTTGAGCTACCAAGAGGTGGCAGAACCACACATCCAAGCAGGCACTGGCTGCCTGACAGGCTGAAGATCCATATTATTCTAAAACAACTTTCAGTGAAAAAAATTCACATATTAAAGCAGAAAGACTCTAATTGTTGGGATTCATTAAGGAATTTGGGCAAAGAGAGTATGTTCTCCCTCAGCTGGAGCTCTACATGCTCAGCATTAACAATCATGGTGCTGTACCAGATTCCCCTGCTTCCGCCAGGTGGAGTCTGGCAAACACTGCTACAGCACAGGCACTTGAGCTCCACTTTATAATCTGAGCTCCCTAAAGTGCCAATTGTTGTACAGCAGAAGAGAGAAGTGTGTTACTCCTGCCATGTGGGCATAACACACAACTTGTCATTACATCACTACTTAAAATCCTGCATATTGAAGGCTAAAAATCTTGCAAGTTCCAAGTGCTAAAGTAAAATGGATTAAAGTATAATGTGACCTCCAGACAGCCCACTTCATCTTTCCTATTTCACATTCACTTCCACGTCAGTGGGAGATGAACCGATTACGGCAATAACAAGTAACCACCAAAAATTCATTTTCTTTCTCACATCTAGATGAGCAAGAGCATTCAATGTGGAATTAGCAAAATTTTCAGAAGCCAGCAACACAGGTATAACCCCATGGTCCCTTGATGTGTATTACTCAATATTCTGTACCTCTGTTTCCTGTTTCCTCTAAATACAGCATACCTATCTGGAATAACAGTAACAGTCTCTGCTTATGCTTCTGGCTATCATATGTACACTGGCCAGAATTCTTCAGCTTAATATATGAGACATTACAGCCCCACCTAAAACAGGTTCATGAATCAGGCTATTGACAGAGCCAGACACCAATACCACTGACCAACAGTGGTCAAAAGTTCCACCATACCAGCGTCACTGAGCCAACTGTCTGCACTCCTTCCCAGTTGCCTGTCGCTGGAGATCAGGTGTCAGGCTGAGCAGAGATGCCTCAGACACCTCTCTCCGCTCATAGATGCCTTTGAGAAGTGCATCAGTTTTTGCCAACCTAGAGAAACACACAACTTGGATTCTCAACAGACCAGCTACACAAGTCAACGTAAGCCCCAGCACAATGCCCTCCATGCACACACACACCAAAAAGATATGTTGATACCAGGGGCACGTTCATTCCTTGGAAGACTGTCCCAGAACAACTGCTTGGACAAGACAGTCTGCCATCTCCAGCTAGTGTCTCAGAGCCGTGGCAGAATCATGCAGCCACCCCTACGGACCTGAGCACCTTCACAACACCTTTTGGTGCGACAGCAATCTCAGCAGGAACAACATACGCAGTAATGTTCATTTCAGTGTTACTGTAGTTTGTAAAATAGGTGTTGTCAAATCACACGGCACTGCATAATAGGTAACATGCCCCAAATAAAATTTAAGCTTTGGAGTATATCACTTCAAGCAGTTTTGTTGGGCTTTGGTATTTTTTTTTTTATTATTGTGCTTATTTTTTGATTTTGAAAAAGTTTGTTGTTTTGAAAAACTTCAAAACAAGAAACTGATATCATTCAAGGGTGAAGCACAGCCATAACCTAGAAGTGATTCAGATTTATACCAGGAGTGACAGTCAGTGGATATCACAACTGCTAAGTGGCCCCCGCAGAGCTGGTCTCTGCCCATTCCAAAAGGAACAGGTGCCCACAGGACAGAAGCCAGCAGCATGGCTGTGTGAATCACTCACTATCCCAGGACAGACCAGCCAGGCTCAACCACAACAGCTGCTGGAGCCAAACAATCCCTGAACAGCATTTTGCACTGAAAGGAGCCCCACACATGGCACAGCCAAGAAACTCTACACACAGCTTTTAAGTCAAACAGGCACTTTTAATGAGCTCTCAGTTTACAAATAATTTTTAAAAACCTCACAATCCTCACCACAAAAATTTAATTTAGATCTTACACTGTTTCCAACACATTCAGTTCTCAAAATCTAGGTCTGCATTATTGTCAGTTTGCTTGGGTTCCAGGGAAGATGATTCTAATGAGAAATGTCAGATTAGACAAACCAAATCCCAAAATTTTCACACCCTCTACCTTTTAAAGATCAGACCCAGAAAACAAGAACTTTCAAGCACAGTCTTGTCAATCAGCACAACAGCACCTTCACGTTGGCCTCAGAACCTGATTCGCTGTGGCCAGGCCACCAAGCGCTGGCCACGCTGCCCTCACACACCTCAGGAGGGCAGAGCCCTGCCAGTGACCCATCAACTCCAGGCAGCAGCTTTCATATCTTACACCCACTGCATCTCAAAAAAAAAGTCCCTTCGCACAGGCTTTTTTGCCTGCTTTGTTTAAAGGCATAATACCTAAAACTCCAAGCCATTCCCAACATGTCCAAAAAAACACAAACCAGGTAAAATTGACTAAATTTTTTTCAGCCCCACTCTTCTCCCTGTCAACCCCATCATCTCATTCAGGGAAAATGCTATGGTCAAAACATTCCATAAAACACAATCACCACATACACCACTTCAATTTGGTTTCCAATCTATATCTTGAATGGAAAAAAAAATAGACACATCACACCATTAATTTTCACATGTTTAATGTAATAGCACTCTAACTTTACAGTACTTTTATCTCCACTAGATACTGTGTTTCAAAAGTATAATGGGAAAAAAACATGAAAAAACCACTTTTTTGGTAGTTTTAAAAACTAAATCATCTGGAGTTACATACACATAAATTACTTTCAAAAAATTGTTCATGGTTTTATTTTTCACCCTTATCTAACAAAAACTGGGTTTGTTGGGTCTTTTCATAAGATTTAAAGAGAGATCAAAGATGGCACTTAAGAAACTCTGAACTCAGGGGTGCCATAAGGTTATACGAGGACTTCCGCTGGAGAGCCTGCCATGAAGCAAACACTATAAATAGGGAAAGAATGTGCAAGAGCTCCGAATAAGTGAGAAGCACAACATGTTTTGCAGGCTTGTGTTCTGAGGGCCGTGAAAGTGAAGACTCTTGGCTGAGGAAAGCTTGCCTGCATCTCCCCAGCTAAAGTCTATTCAAAACAAACCCATCATAGAAAACCATATGGACAGTCATACACTGGTTTCTGCAATAGTCATGACAGGATTTCCTTTGGATTGGATTTTGCCTTGGATCAACAACAAAAACAAGCAGAAAGGTGACTGGGAAAAGCCATAGAAGTAATGGGAAGCATTTGTTGTTTTTCCCATGGCAAGTAAGTAAGAGAAATAATATGAAGTCAAGTTAAAATAGACTAGGCAGAAGTTTTCTTAAGGTGTATCAGCTAAAAAACAACTAGCAACACTATTGGTTTTATTATCAGTTTCATACTTCCACTTTAATCAGGCAAACAAGTACACTTTGTACTAAGTTTTGGGGCATTCTTAAACAGGGTAAACTAGCTTAGAAGCAGCCAGGACCCTTATTTTCACTTGTAAGTGTAGCCTGAAAGATTGTGAACTTATACAGTCACTTAAAATACTTGAGTTTTTGGGGTGAAATGCATTTCCTACACTTTACGATGCTCATTTCAGCTTTCATTCCTCTTAATTCAGAGTTAGGGAAGGGACCCAAATGAATTGCGCAGTCTACTGTTTCCAATTTTTTTTAATTAAGAAAATATTCACTAGACTAAAAAAGGCATTAATATTTTACCTTTGCATCCCACTTCTGGAGTTGCCTCCCACCACAGGACATTCACAAATACTCTCATGTTTAATACTTAACATTTGTGAGATAAAGTAATTCATAACTTTAAGTTAATAATTTGTTCACTTGGATGCCCATATGGTATGAATTGGGCAGATGGTTTGATTCACTCACAGGACTAATGGAGTATGTTAAAGAAAATAAATGCAGAAATCTACATGAAGTACAACTTTTGCTTAAATCATATATTAATTATACAGAAGAAACAAAAATCTCTACTTACACAGAAAAAGATTGAAAAAAAACAAACACACTCAGTCCAGAACTTTTCCTATTATAAGAATATTGCACATTCCGATAATGTTGCACAAATTACTGGCTTTTTATAAAGACCATATATGAGGTATTAGTCTATTAATAAATAAAGAAGAACATGGAAAAGGAAAAGCACTTAATATAATGCAACAATCCATTCCAAGTATTAGTCTATGAAAACTGAACAAGCAATAATACGTACCCTTGAGGGGAAGGCAAAAGTTCCTTAGCAAATAGGCAGCTTTCAGAAGCAAAAGGTTAAATCTCTTAACAAACATTTTAATAAGTCAAAGCCTATTTAGAACACTGCTAGTTAAAATGCTTATTTTGCTCATGCAAGCAACCTGAACGGTAAATTCTTAGCTCACAATTCTAAAGGGACAGCCAATTTAACATACTGAACCTGTATTACTACTTAAGAGTTATAACAGAACTTTTTGATTGACATCAGCTGAAGTATTTGGGGGTTTTGTTGTGGGGCATTTTTTGATGGTTTTTCCTTTCTTTTGAGTTTTACATAGTTTACACTGGTTGTGGGTTTCCATGGTGCTAAAATCAATACCCATTAGTACCATCCTCATCAGCAGTTTCCAGCCCCACAAGGCACTGGATGAATACAAGGATAATTCTCAGTTTTACTCTGTGGTTAGGGTAAGAATTTACCTTTCAAATCACAATGCTGAAAAATTCCTGCTGACAGGTAATAAATCTGTCAATCTAAATACTGTATCTTTTACTTAGGCCCTTTCAGGAACACCAAAAATCCCTAGGGAAGCTTATCTTATTGAAGTTCTCAAGATCACAGAGGGGTATTTTAGTTCAATGAAGTAAGTTATAAAAAGTACATTGCACACATGGTAACACAATAAGCATAAAACAAGAGTGTTTCAAGTGTGCTCTTCCAAACCTTGTTAGAGGTTTTGTGGAAGGAGGGGAAAAAAAACCAAAACAAAAACTTTGTGTGGACACAAACTTACATACATGAATATCCCTATATCCCCTTAATAAGTCAAGGGTTATTCAAATCCTAAGATCTTTTCAGGCCAATGAAAGGATATTCAGAAATGAAACCAACACCCACATTATTCATAAGCTTAACATATTCTCTCTTGTTATTTTCCAACTTCAAAAAGTAAGGGTTTTACTAATACTTTTGTGATACTGGAGAGAGTAACAAAGACCCAAGGAAATCATATTTCTGCTGCTACTTTGTGTAAATTATCTAATTTGCACAGTAAATCTGCATCAGGTAAAAACTGCAAGTGCAAACTTGGAAAGACAAATTAAAAAAAAAAAAGCAGCACTTCAAAATTAAAGTATCTCCTCTGCTTCAATCCACATACTAGTAATTCAAGCAGTCCTGAACTGACATATATGAAAAAAATTATATTACACTTCTGAAATGAAAAATATATATCTTGTGTTCAAATTTACGGAAAGTGTTTACTAAACTGAAATATATACATTTTTTGTCTGTCACACAGGGTGATTTCTGTCCCATTTTAAGTAGTTTTTGACACATTTACTTCCCAACAGTGTGTTGTTTCCGTTCCAAAGATTAGTTTCATCTACAACTTCTTTATAGTAGTTTAAGTGTTATTTAGAAAATACAGTTCAGAGAATTTCTTCCATGTTAGCACAAAACCAAGAAAGATTATGAAGATGCTGAGAAAAGAAGGAAAGAAGAAAAGTTTAGAATAAAGGAAACATTATTGTCCAGAACAGTCGGTGTATGTGGTAACCATGTTTCCTCGTCTCTGAGTGACAGTCCTGCAGTGCTTGCTGGATCCATGGAACCTGGCATCAGTTCGCACCGCGTGTCTGTGTGCATTTTCAAAGTCACTGAACGAAAACATTTTTTCCATATTTTCAAACACATCATCGAACAGTCCACCTCCAAAAGAAAACTCTTGGAAAGAACGTCTTTGCCGATTGTGAGCCTCCCGATGACTTCGGAAGTGATTTTCAAAGTGCTTTTTTGACCGTGAGTTTTGACTAAATAGGTCAAAGTCTTTGAAAAGATCGTCAAAGTTGAAATTAAATGACTGATGGAATGGGCTTCCATTACTTCCTTGTCCTCCATGACGGCCGAACCGATCATATTGTCTTCGTTTATTCTCATCAGATAATGTTTCATATGCTATTTATGTTCAAAGAAAAAAAAAAAGAGAAGCTACAGTTCATTTCAATTTAAAAAAAATAGAAAAAAGAGAAAAGCATACACAAAAACAAAAAACAGAGGCTTTCTCTCTCACTCTTCCTGAACTGGACAAATTTCAAGCAAGATTTCCATTCAACGTTCAAGCCCAATCAAGCTCAATGTTTATTTACCTTTCTTTGAACCAAAATAAGCTGCTTCAAAATAGTTATTTACAATAATAAACAGCTATATTATGAGGACAGATTACATGTAATACAACACAGTTTAACTACTAACAAATATTAGCGTTTAGATTTGAAAGACAGTAACAATGAGAGGTGGTAATCAGGAAACCTGAAGGAAGGATGAGTTAGGAGCTCTACTAACAAAACAAAGGGTCTGCTGCACTCCTATCACAGAAACACAGGGCAACGTCCAGCGAGCCAGCAAGTTCTGGCTACAGCAGATACAACCAAGCAACAAGATCAACATCAAGGAGATCAAGGGAATGAAATTTCACCATGTGCCAATTCTCCATTTTTCAGAAGTTCAGCAATAAACCTAGACTTTGTGAATTGATATACCCAAAATGAAATTGAGATTTGCCTCCAATCTTTGGTCTAGAACTACAGTTACTGGTGTTCCAAGGAAGAAAATCTGGTAGATAATATACCCATTCTGACAGCTATTTTAAAAATTCATTTTCATTTTCTTACCTGTCAAAGACTTGCAATTATTCTATATAATTCAACACTTAAGAATTCTTAATTCTTCCTACAGTAGGTGCTAACAACTGCAGTAAGTATGTAACAACACTGTCCCTCCCTTTCATTATATTACTAACTACCTTTCTTTCAAAACAACTCTTCTGCAGTTAAAAGCCAGAAATCCCATATTAGCTTAGTTAGGAGAACTACATGATTAGATGGATGTTATACCTGAGTCTACAGGGAATAGAAGTGGGTATACCTTATTTTTCAGCAAGTCTTTCTGTTCTTGATTATCCACTTACACCATTTTATCACAAAATACTTACAAGTGGTATATTCATAGGATCACAGCATAGTTCAAGTTAGACATGACCTCAGTCTCTACTGTAACCTCCTGCTCAAAGCAGGGTCAGTTATGAGATCAAAACAGGTCAGACAGAGCTTTACCCAGTCATTCCTGACAACTCTCCAAGGCTGGAGACTGCATAACCTCTCTAAGCAATCTGTTCTAACACTGGCCTGTAGAACACAATCACGGAATTGTTAAGACTGGAAAAGATC
This sequence comes from Pomatostomus ruficeps, assembly GCA_013400735.1. Classification (NCBI taxonomy): domain Eukaryota; kingdom Metazoa; phylum Chordata; class Aves; order Passeriformes; family Timaliidae; genus Pomatostomus; species Pomatostomus ruficeps. Next base: position 42,666 of record VYZT01025077.1, read on the forward strand.
TCTGAGATAATCAAATCCAACCATTATCCTCAAGGTGAAAAAGCTTTTCCTTATAACCACTATGAAGCCCTTGCACCTGCTGTCTGTTCCATTTCCACCAGGAACCACTGAAGCACCCTGCTGTGTGTTTTTTTTATAATCTCCCCATAGTTACTGCAAGGTTGTTGTTAGGCCCTCTGGTAGTACTCCTGAGCTGGATCTTATGAAACAGATCAAAAGGTAACAATTAACCTCCTAGGGCTAAAGCTGTCCCACTAGTGTCCCACAAATGTTTTTTGTGAAAAGAGGAATATGCCAAAAGCCTATTCCTAATAGGCAGAAATAGATAAACTGAGTAAAAGGTCTTTCTATGTGCAAGAACACAGAAACAAGTCAGATTTTGATGCTGGACATTTGACAGCACATAAGTAGAACTAAGAAAAAACCCACCTTTATACCGCTTAGTCAGTAAAAACAGAATGCACTTAGGTTATAGATATGATATGTATCAAATTATTAAGACAAAAGTTAGTGTTTATTACCTTCAGCAATTTCTCTAAATTTTGCTTCTGCACCAGGACTCTTATTTTTGTCTGGGTGGTATTTCATAGCCAGCTTGTGAAATGCCTTCTTAATCTGGCGGTCAGATGCATTTTTTGGAACTCCTAAAATATCATAATAGCTCTCTGTAGCCAGTATTAATTCAGTTATCATTAAAATGCAGAGAGCAAATGTGAAGACAGATTGTGTAGTGGCCATTTCTCCAGTTCCTAGAAAGAAAAGGAAATATACTTGAAGAACAAGCTATTTTACATTCCACAACAACTTAGCTACAACTGTAAGCTGGCAGAGGAAGACCAGTATGTTTCAGGAGTGAATGACAGTCTGGTAAGCACATTGTTTTATGTGTGTCAAGCTCCATTACGCTAAATATGTAAGCGAAAATACTGGAAATTCACATTTCACATGCGTAACAACCACTTTAGTGTTCATCTTTGCTTTACACTTATCCTTAACTGATCACTGTCATACAAAGTTGCCAAAGTAAATACACAGTATATTTCATTGCATCAAACATTTCATGCTGGCACACCTGAACTAGCTTCCCACTAATCCTTGAGTTCTAGGACCAAAAACGCAGCAGCTCTAAATTAAACACGGGCTGCAAAAACTGACTCTGCTGGAAGACCAATTCACTGGTGCAACAACAGGAGCCTGAGAACACAACTGGCCTAGAGATGACTGTGAGGTGCAGGAAGAAAGACTATTGGACACTTGTGCTCAGCTTCAGTTCATTTAACTAACCTAAGGTGAACATGATAAAGAGTAAATCATTCATTTCCAGAGTTCAGCCAAGTAAAGCACATTTTCCTTTATTTTACAACAGGCTGGCTTAGCTCATCTGCATTATCAGATTGCATTATAAATGAAAACACCTACCATATCCTTGATATCAAAAAATTCATTTGATAAATACCACTGCATAGAAAGGTTTACATATGAAACTCTCAGTGTTGGAACTGAAGGCAAAAGAAGTCTTTTATACAAGACAAGCAGCTTCAACAATCATTAAAAGCTGTAACTTTTTTTTTCAACAGCACATTTGTCAAAAAGCTGCATTTTGAAACAAATATGCAAAAACTTTGGGGAAAACTGGCATACATAAATTATTAAAAAAACCAGTTCACATAGCCACGTGATGTCTCATGATTTGCATGAAGGACGGAGTGAGCTGTTCCTACTAGAAAGTGAGAGCAGTTAATGTGCCAGTACATATTATATTTAAAACACAAAGTGCAGACAGGCAAATTCTGCAAAGGCAGAATGCTGGCTGACACCTGACCAGAAGGATGTAGGACAAGGCACTGAACATTCCAGAAGTAACATGTCCCCCCCCCACCAGATTACACTGGTTTGAATGTAACATAAGGACAACTCAGAGACCACTGGTGTTACTTTCCTCAAAGGTGAATAAACAAACTTACAGTCTGAGCACCATTGAAGTTAGAATACTTTTACAAGCCAGCATGTGACCCAGTATTTGTCAGGCAGAATTCAAAACCTTTGAATACCTGATACGTAAGAAAATTAAGTATTTACCTGAAAATCAGTATCCTCTAAACAAAATTTAAATGCAAGAACCAAACTTGGAAAAAAGAATACCATTTCTAATAGGTAAGTCAGGAGGCTAAAACGAATGCTGTGAGATGAGAGCAAAAGGCTTGCAAGATTAATCTACCCATGCCCTCTTAAGCATTTATTTGGCCAGCAGCCTGCATGATATCAAGTGTTTAAGGGACAGCAGTTGAAACAAATTATATTTTGATCAGTGTACTTAGATACCAAATTGACAGTTCTTTCCAGTATTCTTCATGCACAATATCACACATATTTTTAGTGCAAACTTTTCCCCACGTATCTTCTCTCACCACTTCACTAACCTGAAATTTTAACACCTGGGCACTAAGAACTACACCCAGGTACATCCTTCCACACTTTTGAGGCTTTCTTCCTGTTTGGGCTTTATAGATGCAGGTTATGTGTCCATCTCACACATGAGATTGTTTATATTTACTTCATTTACCCACACCTGCATCATGCTTGGACAATCACCTGCTGCATTCTCTTAAGGTCAACTATCCTGCTTCTACTACTGAACAATGAAAAGAGCTAAAAGGAGCAGTTCATGTCCTCCATTAGGAGCAAAACTCTCTTTCCTAACTCATGAGAGCCAGGGATCATCAAGTCAGTCCTTCCAGGCTTTCTGCTCTGGCTATCCATCTCCACTTGTGTTATTCTTGATAACAAAATGTACCTGAATTTTTCTTTTTCTGCAGTTCTTTGCATTAGGAGTTCTGTAATGAAGTTTTTTGCTATGTTTGATTTCTAAAGCATAGAAAAAAAAAGTACATAAGTTTCACTGTTTTCTAAATTAGCGAACACAGATTTAATGCTGCCCTTGAACGAATCAGTGAACTCAAATTTAAGAATGAGATGTAAATGAAAATCAAACACGAAAAAACTCGAGTATAAGCAGCATTTTAGACTTCATAAGGTTATTAGAATAAGTCTTATATTTAGACACTGGCAATTATTCAATTTACTTTTTAGGAAACGCCTATTTCATATGCTGTCAGTATCTTAGTGTTGCTGCTGTCAACTACTTCAGTCCTGCCATTCCTAACTATTTTTACAGTCCTTTTCAAAATAAAGTCTCTTTCAAACACTTATTTTGCTTATGTCTCTTCACCCTCAGTTTTTCAATCAAAAAGGGTCAGGTAAGTTGCACCTTCCAGGCCATGCACTGTAGCTATTTAAACCACATTCCAGAATTCAGTAAGTTCTGTACACATAAAGCTCATGCCATAATGAGCTCTTCTAATAACTATGAAGAGCTACACTTCATTCAGGTACATTTTTCAATGAAGTTAGAGACCTTATGCCACATATTAACTATTTAACCCTACTGCGTGAGCAGTTACAGATCTCAACTACTATTCACCTTTGAATAAAATGTGCACTGTCCGATGTTTATCCAAAATACTGCAGAAGTGACAATAATCAGTTCTTCATTAGTTTATCATCATTTATCAACAGCTGCACAAAGAAGCAATGTTTGAGGACAATGTACCTAGAATAAAATCTGTCACATATGGAAAATAAGAAGCGACTTCACCTTGCAACACAAATACCCTATTCCATCCTTCTTTGAAAGTAATTAATCAAAATCTTGCATAAATGCTTATATTCAAAGTCTCATGTACTCAGAGAACCCACGGCATCACTAGTGTTCTGCTACTGCTCTGATTACGGATTGCTATAAACTAACCTGTGGAATGCTCACGTCCTGTAATTATTTCTGCAAACAATTTACTAACAGTAATAAAGTTACCGAAGTCTTCCGTTGGTTCTCCTATCAGGCCTAATCCGATGAGTAAGCAAGTCTCCCAGTCCCCAAGCAGCTACAGGCAAGTCTGTCAAACTGAGGGGCTTCTTCTTGTCTTGGCCTCTCCTATACTGACTCGAAAGCAAATACAGAAGAAGGTTCCTGAATCTTGCCCTAGAGCACACGGAATCGAAGGAGTCATCCTGGCATCACCCTGCCTATCCAGACCCCTGAAGACCTCGCTGGAGCCGGACCGCACCATCGGGCGCGGCCAGGCCAGAGCTGGGCAGCCACTATGAGCCACACTGAGCGACGCTGTCCCACCTCCAGTGCGGCCAGGCTGGGAAACATCACCGCAGCCCGGTACGGAGAGGTCCGAATTCCAAATAAATGCCCCCGGACCGACCCCCACTGCCCCCCACCGCCGCCCCCCAGTTTCCCACGCTGCCCCCAAGTTTCCTAGCACAACCCCCGATCTC
>VYZT01025077.1:54239-72725 GCA_013400735.1 Pomatostomus ruficeps
TTTTGTTATGATTCAGCCCCAGTGGAAAGTGATCTTAAACACAGATGTTTTTGCTAGTTAGTAAAAGGGAAAGCTCTAACTATTTAGTGGGTGCTGTCTGCATTGATCCTCTCACATCCTATAGCTGGGTAATGCATATATCCTTAATAATACACTGAAGAAAACAATGTTCTGCAGACAGATTGCTAGTGAAAGTAGCAGAATTTTACTATGCAAGAAACAGAATTACAAAACTAGAAAATTACTCCGCTTCACTGGTTTTATTAACTATTTATAGTGCTTGGGTTATCACTACAGTAGACAGATACTATAATTCATTTTGAGGGAAATTAATTTGCCTAAATACTTTCTGCTTATTCTGTCAGTGTGCCACCCTTTGGATCTAGCTTGCTGTACATCCCTGACTAGGCATCATAGGTGCTCTAGATACACCCCTTCCAGCTGAACTATTCTAGTATATTATGTTCTACAACAGTTAGATTACTTGAGGATGTGTTTTTCGTTATTCAAAAGTGGGTCATCCCTGCCACCACAAGTGTAGGACTGAAGCAGATGGGTTCCTTTGCAATGTTACTCATATTCTCTTTTACACACTCTCTAAACAGTTCTCCTAATCTTTTCATAAGGAATTGAGAATTAACGCTAGTTACAAAGCTGGGCTCCACCTAGATAATAAGTTACAAACAAGTTCCAGAAAATTGTTGACTTGGAATACCTTGAAGTGCAGCAGCTGGACTGCTAAAGTACAGTGCTGTGGGAGGTTAGTGTGCATTAGTAACCACTGGATTAGGCTTGCTTTGTCCTTCAGCACTTCTTTCAGACTTGAAGCACAGGCAATGCTTGGTAAAATTGCTAAAGGACATAAAGGTCACCTAAAATATGAGGAGTTATTTACCAGGTCTCTGTGACCCACTCATTTTGCTCTCCTTGGAACACGAGAACATTCCTGTTCTGCCTCGTGTGCTATGAAATCACAAGGGGTGTCCTGTATCCTGTAGAAACATTGCTGCTGTATCTGATCAGTCCTGTGAACATTGTCCAGGCTGCCTCTCTGAACTGCATGTTTTGTAGTGTTTTACAAAGTAAGAGATCTTTCAAAGTGATTTACCAAATGCTAGATGAAATTGCTAAATGATTTGGCAATTTTAGAAATCCCATGAATGAACTATAAATCCTCTGCTAATGCTGTATATTTTAAGACTGACAACCATTTAAAAAGTCCATTGTAGGCCTTGAATGGCCGTGACAGCTCAGACATGGCAAAAGAGCTGTTGTCTCTGCAAAGCTCTATTCCCCAAAAAAATGTGTGGGGTTTAACATGGGATTTGCATTGCTGATACATTTTGCTTTTACTGAGAGCTTACAGTATTAAATTGAGAATATTGTTTGTGGCATAGATTTCTTTAAATGTGGGGGGAAAAGACAAATGCTCAATTTTCCTTTCTTTTATGGAGTTTCTTGGGACTTAAGTGGGTTGAGTTTGGCTGGATGCTAGGTGCCCACCAAGCTGGACAGGGGAGAGAAAAGATGGAAAACAACTCGTAGGTTGAGATAAGGCAGTTTACTAAAGCAAAAGTGGAAGTTTGCATGCACACAAGGAAAGAGAAAGAAAAAGAAGGGTTAATTCTCTACTTCACATCAGCAATGACATTCAGCCCCTTCCCGGGAAGCAGCACTTCAGCACGCATATTGTAAATACCCAATTCCCCCACTTCCTTCCCTTAGCTTTTGTATCTGAGCTGACATCATATGGTATGGAATATCCCTTTGGACCACTTGGGCCAGCTGTCCTGGCTGTGTCCCCTCCCAGCATGTTGCCCACTCCCAGCCCGGAAGTCGGGGAGACAGCGCTGATGCTGTGCCAGTGCTGATGCTGTGCCAGTGCTGCTCAGCTGTAGCCAAAACACTGGTGTGTTACCAGCACCTTTCCAGCTACCAGTGGTACCAGTGTTATCAGCATCTTCCAGTTACCCCTGCACAGCACAGCACTCTGAGAGCTGCTATGGGGACACGAACTCAATCCCAATCCTAGATTATAGTGGGAAAACTCAGTAATTCTACAAGCCTCTCACCAGCTCTACAAATTTCCCTTCCGAGTGTGTTTTGGACCAATGGGCCCAGGGTGGATGTATTAATTTATTAATTTAAAAGTAGTTAGCATTATAGGTGGCTGTTGCTGCTGACAGGAAGATATGTCTGGGTCCTTTGCTTCAATTATATGCTAACCCTGAATTATGTGGTCTAATTATTACGAGGAAGGAGAAATAGCATGTTGAGAATTGACAAACCCCTCTGAATGAGATGCTATATGCGTAGTGCATTTTCAGTGTTTCCTAATCATAAACTGCAGCCCTGCACACAGTTTTTCTTCACTTAACTTTATGGGCACTTGTGCTATAGATGACTCCTTTAGATCCAGTGGAAACTGCTCCTGTACAGTTGCAGTCCTGCATCCAAGCAGTGCACTGAATCATCATCATTCCTTCTGTAATGTTTCAGGCTTATCTTGATCAAAGGCAAATGTTCACATTTATCTTTTCAACAACTTTTCATTTGCATCATTTCTTTTTTAAATATTTTGACTTTCCATTTTCACTGATGTAACTAATTACTTCAACAGTACATATTTAACAGATGTCATCTGTTTTTTTAAGTCACCTCTTGAATTGTTCAGCTCTATTTCTTTTCCACTGTCCACTGGCTACTGTAGGAATTTGGTATTTGCTTTCTCCGGGGTCTTTATTTCAATTCCCACCGTTCTATTAAACTTACCTACAAGCAGTGGAGTTCCATCTGGAATAAAATGGTTTCCATTTCCCATGATTTTCCATCTTCTGAATTTATTACTCTCCTTCTGTGAAATTTATCTCTCATTCTGAATGCAGAGACAGCTACAGGGGATTTTTTTATTCCTCTCAGACTAATAAGTATCCAGGGTTTCTCTTCTGTGCTTTCTGGCATCGGTGATGCAAATATTGACTGCACTCTTGCATGCATCACAAGCATTCATTAGAAGTCTGTCTAGACCTCTCATTCAATATCTTTGATCTTTTTTCTCTCTTTTTACCACAGTGAAGTTGTAATTATTCCACCTAAACCACTTCCCACTTAGGGAAGTGGTGAATTAATTCCATTTTTTGCTTTGCTTGCATGCATAGCTTTTGCTTTCCGTGTTAACTCTCTTTATGTCAACCCACAAATTCCCTCACTTTTACTCTTCTGATTCTCTTCTCCCCATCCCACCAGGAAGAATGTGCAACTGGCAGCATGAGGCTTACTTGATTTCTGACTGAGGTTTAGCCATGACACACACACTTTGTTCCTGACTGCCTGAAGCATGACTCAATGCCTCCTCTCCCTGGGTAATACCACAGAACTGCAGGTTAGTGTCATACACGCAAATCCGCATCCAGCACTTTAGCCTGTGTGCAGTGCTGCCTCTGCAAAGCACTAGGACAGCCCAGCCCAGCCCTTCCCTGTCGCAGAGAGATGGTCTAACACCCAGGGACCCCATCACACACCCAGGGACCCCAACACACACCCAAGGACTCCATCACACACTCAGGGCCCCCATCCCACACCCCATCAGACACCCAGGGACCCCACCACATACCCAGGGACCCTATCACATACCCAGGGCCCCCATCATGTCACTGGGCCATGCTGGCAGGGTTGTCTGCACTCTGTGGACTCCTACAGCCATAATTATTTGATTAAGTCAGTGGCAGCTGTAGAGACTGCTTGGCAGGATGTTATTTCTAAACCCACTGGGGTAAGTGCTGAAACTCCTTTGTTCTTGGACTTTCTAAACCTCATAATGACAGCAGGGCAATGGAACCCAGAGCCTGCGTTTGTGGAGATTGCAGCTGCACAGTAACAGGCACCACAAAAGGCTTCCAATAGGCACCACCTCCTTTTTGGGTGACCCAGGAGACACTGTGAGCAGCAGGATTAATTTTTTAACCACCCAGGCAGAATTAGACAAATTCCACATCCAACCTTGGCGAAAGGCACAAGACATAGGTGAATGACTTGGTTCCTTTCCATAAATTCCACAAGCAGGAAGCCTCTTGCTGTGTTTTATGGCTAGCGGGGAAATGGCCCCTGCACACTGGAGACTTGTGAGATGCTCAGGGGACAGGGAGGAAGGAGTGGGCTTTGGCATTAGCACCGGCAAAATGCTCTTCTGTGGGACATCTCTGTACTGCTGATGCAGCACCAGTTGCAGGTGCTGTCCCTCGTTGTGTTCCCAATGTCGGGCACAGCTTAAATCTGCAGATAAAACCAAGTAATGCACTGGAAGGCATGAATTACCAGCACCAAAACAAGAGGGAAGAGGAACAGAGAAAGGGAAAGGGGCAAATTACATGCTCATCAATTACTTAAAAATAAACTTAGATTTGGACAAAAATTATATTATTCTTTGTTAATTTATGAGACAATTTTCTGACTTACTAACATGAGCTAACTTAAATTTCTGCAACCTCAAGTGGATCTCTGTAAATGCTTTAGAATTTTATTCCCACTTATAAAAATATCACTGCTCTATTTTCTCCTTTACTGGAGCCAATGTAATGGCTTTCTAATTTGCCAGACCATTTACTGCTACCAAGATGTGAGTTTCAGCCAAATATTTTTCACAAAGAAAAAACTAAGAGTAAAGCATCTAAACAGACGTTATCCAGTAAATATATCTCTTGGCATTGTTAAATATTATTAGATGCATTGCAAAAAGTCTATAACTGTTTAAATATCTGCCTTTCCTGTAAAGGACACTTAGATTGACATATCTGAGAGCACAAAAGCAATTTAGAAGCCTATTTCATAGCCATTCATAAAGGTTAAACTGTAGAGATGCTTATGGAATGTATGTACATTTCTATATAAAAATAGTAGATCTTACATGTAACTAAAGCAGCAGTGCTCCCTGTAAGCAGGAGGTGGTGCTACTGGATCACGCTGTAGAAGTCAGACTAAAGACACGCATTTTATTTTTATTCTGTTGTTGATGAAACGTTTGCAAACAGGTTAACTGTGCAGGGTTTGGGGTTTTTTTTCCTTATTTCAGATGTATCTTTAAATTTCAAACGTATCTTTAATAGAGAAGGGTAGTATATGAACAAAACAGTGTGATTAATTCTCTTCAATCTTACAGAAAAAAAAGCTTCAGACAAGATGAAACTCATTTATATTCTGAACATAAAACATTAAATTCGAGAGCCTTCTGTTCAAATGCTGGGCGAAATTAAATGTATTCACTGTCCTTACGTGGAGCATGATTGCATTCCTCATTTGTTGAAGTAGGTCAGTGATTACTGTTTGAATTCCGTAAACAGTTTAGTGTTGCTTATTTGCATATTAATCAGGATAATAGCGTGAGTGTTTAATCACACCCTTCATCAGGGGTGTCTGGTTTGCTGCTCAAGTACTGCAGCCATGCTTTTAAGACTGGGAAGATATGTTCACAACACCTTATGTGTGGCATAATCCCTTCTTAAATGCCACAGGACAAATTTTGCTGAGAACATACAACTTGAGATGATCACAACAGGAGGTCGTACACATTCAAGCAAGTTTCTTCTTCCTTTTCTCAGTGTTACTTTCAAAGTGTTAACACCTACTTGGGCATTACAGTAAAGGTTAGAAGTACCCACATAATTTTCTGAATGAAAGGAACAGGGCAGCAGCAGTGCCATTGCTGATAGTGAAAGGAGAAGTATCAAGGCAACCACTGGCTTCAGAGGCATTAATGATTCTCAAGGCTGGTGGTGCCAAGCATTGCAGCTTCTCTGAGTACTCAGCTAGTGGTGATCAGCCCCTCCACCACAGCCTCCTGAAAGAAATCATCTCACCTCACACTCTATGCCTCCACCAAGAGGTGCACCACAATTAAGTGATATTTGATATGAAGAAGAAATTAACTAAGGAAATGTCTATTCATCTACTGAATATAGCCAGGGGGATGTTCTAGACAGATATTTCTAGATAGATATAAATACACTACTAATACCTGAAGTTCCCTAATATAGATCTCACCTGTTTCCAAAGGTAAATCACTTTTAGTTCTCAAACAGGGACTAGTTAGAAAGACTAAAGTCTAACATAAAGGAGTAGGGCACAACAGTCCTTCCAAATTGTGCCTCAGTTTCCTGTATAGCCAGTGACAAGATGAAGAACTTTTGGAATTCTGGAAGGGATTTTGCTCAGGTATTTCATTTGTATAGATATAATCCCTTTCTTTTCCTGAAGATTTTGAAAGACACCTCTATCTCTGTAAGAAATTTGTAAAAGTAGGAAAACTAATTCACCAGGTGCCTGCCTTAGTCCGAGTAGGTCGAAGGCACAAGTCTTGGTGCTGCAGAACATCCTCACAAGGTGCACATCAGCCACAAGGGCTCTGCATTCCTCCATTAATAATACAAGCTTATGGTTGCGGTCAGACATGTTTGACCCCTTACAGCCCCTCAAGCCTGAAAACAAGCTTGTGGCTGCTATAGCTTCTCTCCAGAGTGGCAGCAAACACCACGAAGAGGTCTCTTTCAGCCATGTCTGCTTGGGTAAGCACATTATAGATCACAAATATCAGCAGTCTGACCTTCGTTCCAAGTCAATAGACTATGAAGCCACTAGGCTTTAAGAGCTCTCTGTGACAAGAATAGCTACTGTTTGGAGGTAATAAAGACATGAGAGAGAGAGTTTCACAGCAAGCAAAATATATAAAGCCCTTTAGATCTTATACTTAGCAGCAGCTGTAATCAAGCTCGCATCAAATTTCTTTATTCAGTGTTTTATATGGTGAGAAATCCTGTACTATGTAAAGCTGGCTCTAGGTGGAGGGTAGTTACAGAGTGTCTTTTTTTTGGCTGGCCTAGAGTTTATTTTCTTCTTAGTAGCTGCTACAGTGCTATGGGTTTTTTGATTCATTGTGAGAATAGTGTTGATAACACAGCGATGTTTTAATTGTTTTGAAGTAGTGCTTACCCCAAGTCAAGGAGTTTCCAGTTTCCCATGCTCTGCCAGGGAGGATTTGCACAAGAAGCTGGGAGCGAGCATGGCCAGGACAGCTGACCCAAACTGGCTAAAGGGATATTCCATACCATAGAACATCATGCCCAGTTTATAAATTGGGGGAAGCTGGCCAAGAGCTGCAGATCAGTGCTCAGTGATGGGTTGGGGATCAGTCAGCAGGTGGTGAGCAGTTGGGTTGCACATCCCTTGCCTTTCTTGGGTTTTATTTCTCTCTCTCTTTTTATTTTTTAATTTCCATTTTTAATACAATTGTTATAATTTTTATGTTATCTTTTATTTCAAATATTAAACTGTTATCTCAACCCACACGTTTTACCTTTTTTTTTTCCCAATTATCTCTCCCATCCTGCAAGGAAGTGGGGGAGGGAGCGAGCAGCATCATGGTACTTAGCTGCTGGCTGGGGTTAAGCCATGACATGGAGTGATAGCCCTATATTGCCTCCGTGCCCACTGACAGACTATGAATACTCCCACAACACTGAATTAACCTCCCTAGGGCTGGCTGCAGCAGACTGACAGGGTGTTTCAGGAAATGGTGAATGTTCTGCTGCCGCCAGATAAGGGTGAATACAACAGCAGGCTCTCTTTTCAAGCCAGAGCCCCAACCAGCATCTGTAGGAAAGCATCCACACCTCACCAGCAGTGCAGCAGCCCCTCTCTGAGGTTCAGTTATCTGTGTAATCCTGTAAGAAGTGGGGACTCTCTCCCAACGAGCTCAATTTCTCACCTTGTACAGAAACACTACGTTTTCTCACTGTGAGGAGAGCACATATTTGAAGTTTGGCTGGCTCACAGGACATCTGCTTTGAGCTGGATCGCAGCTCAGACCTCCAGCAGGGACTTGACGAGGAAGCAAAACCTGGACTGCTGCTGGCTTATGTTCTTTTATTTCCTCCCCCTTAGTGTAGTGAAAGAGGAACCAATAATCCTCTGAGACTTACTGGGATAGGAAATTCTGCAAGGAAAAAAACTACAGATAATGAGCTCAAAACTACATTAAATTTATGGAAATTAACTAGAAGCAATAATAAATCCCAATTAGATTTTTACTTAAAAATATATTAGATACTGACACTTAGCCAAGACTTGCTACAGAAACATGAGCTCAGCCACAGTTTCATTTGAGATGACTAATTTCACAGCTTTTAAACATATAAATCACCATAATGATATCACAGTCATAAATTCAAATGAAATTATATTTTACATCTTTCACATTAAAACCATAAATTTGCCTTCTTCAAGTATCTATTCTGTGAGATTTCAATAAATTTTATTCTGTAACATCTGAAATGAGTTTACAGCTTTATCAATGGGTTTTGGTGTGCACTGAAGGATTGCAGACATTCTTTGTTTACCTTTATTTGTTGTTTTTGTTTACCTTATACACCCATCTCATCTCAGGACTTTGAGAACACGACTTCCTATTGCGAAATCCCTCATCAGGCTGCCAGGTGCCTGCTGCTTGTACCAGGCCCTGCTTACAGCCTAAGTCTCTTTGTCTTACCACAAGCCCACACATTAAAATTATGGGGTGTGGATATGCCCATGCCTTATTGCACTGAAATCCTCAGCTTCCTTCAACTGCACCCTGGCTGGTATGGTGAATTATCTTCCACCAGCTAATGTAAGTGTGTTAGGTGTTGTCTTTTTTCAATGAGTAGGACAGCTTTTTAACCTACTTTATTCAAAATTAACTCTCCATTATGTCTGAAAGGATTTTGTTTATAATAATCTGTCACTGTGGGGGTCTGCAGCTCCAGCTTCCTCACTTTTGATAGCAGATAATATATGGAAACTGAAGAAAAAAGGCAAAGAATGCAGTACTAAAACACAGATATGGATTTTTTTCTAATTATTTGACCTGTTTCTTTGACAAAAACAGAATTTTAAATTTTGCCATATTTACCTTCTCCATCAACAGCTGCATAGATAATATAATAGTGGAAATCATTGACCTAATCCCCAGCATAAGAGACATAAAAGATGGAAAGCTTTGGGGAGTGACTGTGACGACTGCCTGTTCTAAACACCTGCGTGTTTGTTTGATTTTGTAGTTACTCACCACAGGAAAAATATAATCTGACAGTTAAAGAAATATTGTAAGCTTCCCAAGTGATGCTTTAGCTAGAAATGAAAGTTTTGCTTTGGGTTTTAAATAAGCATGCTTAAGAACAATTAAAAGTATGAGCTTTTAACATAAGTTTAATTGCAGCTGAAGTGATGCTGAGTGTCATGCATTGATATGAACACAATGCTGCAGTAATGGTAACTGATGCAGAGGCAGGCAACTTCTACTCTACCATACACACATACACATCCCAAAAACTCTCAGGGTACTGTACTTTCTTTAAAAAGCAAGGAGATATTTTAATAATGTTGCCAGAACACATCCCAGAAACAATTTTCTCCCTCTAAGCATGAAAACCAATACATTCTTGGTTCCCAACATTTATTGTAAAAATGTGTTTTGTTGTTTCTACAACAATTTTTAAACAATAGAACATGAAGCAGTAATGAAATGTTATATGACAGAATAATATATTAGGCCATTTCAGTCAGGACAGTCTCTACAACTGCAGTATTTGACATCAGTATTTTACATTTGACAGGATTACTAACCTTCTGGGAAATACCTCTTACTACTTTCTAATGAGCAAATTGATGAATTTTGAAACATCTTCCTGAAAAGCTGTAACTGAGAATGAACAACTTTAAATGAATGCTAACACCTGCACAACATCCATGTTTCTGCAGCTCTCCAGAGAAAACACAGAAGCAAATAACATTTCAGAGCTGCAGGAACATTAAGAACATTAAGCGACTGTTCATTTTGATTTTCTTCCCAAAAGGTTTATGATTTTCAAGAGACATGAGTAAAGGCTATAAACAAAGGTAGAGTCACGAATTTACAAAATTTAAATCAACCCTGATATTCTTTGTTCTCCACCCAGACCATTTCCTGTACTTTACAACAAAAGTCCATTTCTGTTTTGAAAGGAATTACCTGAGCCAGACTCAGTCAGGCAGCCCTGTGTTAGATCCCACAAACAATGTGAAGACTCACCAGAGACCTAGTCAGATGTAAGACACTTATCACTGAAGTTCTATTCCTTAAGAAGCTAAAGACTAAAGGTTGCATTTTAAAGGTATGTAGGAGTTACACATCAGGCTGCCTTTACAAATCACGCCACTAATCTTTTTTATTCTCTGCAAATCTGAGATGCTTGGCCAGAGGCAGAAAGTGATGTTCCAAGGCTGACAGTCTGTGCCAGTGGCCTGGAGCCACAGCATGCAACCCAAGGTACACCTTTTCCTCACAACCAGCTCTCAAAGGGACAGCAGGAGCTGCTAAGAGGACGTGACAAGATTTAGACAGACTCAGGGCTGGGAAGATGCTAGGAACACTAAAAGTGAGAGTTAATACCTTTCTCACCTGACATGGTGTAACAACAAAGCACTCAAGCATGATATTCATGAAATGTATGCAAATCTGAAATAACAACAGAACTGGCCTCAATGTACTCAATGCTTCCTCTGAAAAATACTACTCCTTCTTCTCCCTCAAATATCCCCAGAGCCTGCACAAAATGAAATCCACAGTGAAGTCAGGATGCACCAGAGCTGCCTCCCTGCCAACTGTGATCCCTCCTTGTTGCAAAGGGCTTCGGAGCAACCCCAATGAAGGACAAATATTTGCTCTCTGTCGAGTTTAGTGTCACATCTGATGTTGAAAAAAAGTCACTGTAAAGCACCTCCCAAAGGAAGAAAGGCAAACCTTCCCTTTCAGAGTGAAAACCTTTGAGTCATTTGAAACATGAACGCAGTAACCCACCACAAATACCATAAGCAAAATGCAGCTTTATAAGAACAGGAATCCTGGCAAAGATGACCCTCATGCCTTGAACCATTTGCAAGCTAAATTATTCCTTTATTGCTAACTGCTTGCTTTTAGAGCAGCTTCACCAAATCACGTGTACAACATGCCTTTGGCATGGCACTTTGTCTTTATTCAAAACTCCTAAGTGGTCAATATTGTTCTTCTAAATGTAATCATTAGTAATAAATACTCAGATAATGTAATTCCGCCCATATCATGTTTCTGTTCTAAATATTTGATGCAAAGGGAAACAATGCTCTTAAAACTGATGTAAAGCTTTGTAACTGAAAATATTTTAGATTCGAGCCAAAACATAAATCTAATATGAAAAATATAAGAGAAGAGGAACTAACTCGTGATCCTGAAAGTACTATAAAACATGCTATAAAAATATTTTAAAGTGGTTTAAGAGAGAGTGAGGGCCAAACTAATACAAAATGTCAAACTTTGACCCAGATTCCATCTCCCATGACCCATCACAACTGCAACATGACTACCCACTGGCTAAATTTCCTTTGCTACTATGAAGGGAGCATGGCTCAGGGATGATGTACCCTGCAAACACACCCAGTAATGAATCTAATAGAAGAACCAACTAAAAAGTAAAAGAAAGATGATTTTACTACCCCTATTGTATAGATCTAGAACCAGACATGGACGTGAATGGCTTTGGGACAACTGAGAAAAGACTCTACATATTCCAAGCTCTAGACCCCGTTATGTATCCAGGCACAAATCACAAAACCACAAAATCCCAGAAATATTGATTCTAGCAGGGCTCTGGAAGTCACTTACTGTGGTTCCCTCTCACCACAGCCCTTTGCCTCCTAGCACTGAGGCCCTGATGCAATGGGATTCTCCAAGCTGGGCAGCTCCCTGCCAGGAGCAGGAAGAGGACTAGGGTCCTGGTACTGTCATGGCCCACAGCACCACTTTGAAACACTCTCTTTTCTACCAACAAACACTACCAGAAACAAAATGCAAGGGTTCCCAGTTATAATTTCTGAATATAACATTGGCACAAAGATGTACTTGTGTTCACACAAGAGTCTACAGACCAGGCAGGCATTATTTTATGGTGGAAGCCTTGTAAATTATTCTTTCAGCAGCAGCAGCAGCAGCAGTAGTAGTAGTAGTAATAGTTTTTTCTTTGGTTCTGCTACTGGTGAGAATTTGTCATCAAGGGAAAAAAAAAGATGGAATGAGAATGACAGTGATTCCCATCCATGTCCCAGCTGTACTCTGAGGCTGAAAAAATGGCATTTTGATTTTAAAATGGGATGCAGAGGTCTGCTTCTGCTGAATGGGAAGAGAATCATCACGATGCAAAACATCAGAATCAGTGGAGACAATGCGCTGTACTATACCTTCTCCAGTTAGGGGAAAATGCAAAGAGAAAATGTGCTCTATCCTATGACACAGCTTCTCAGAATCAGAGCAAATACTTTGGTGCTAACAGTTTATTATTGCTAATACACAGATACTTTATAATATTTTTGCAATTTCTTTATCAACCTTCCCATTGTCATATTTAGCAAGAAAAGTAGGTGAAAGGCTGGAAAACAAGGGGGCAGCAGAGTCTCTTCCAGGCTTTGCAGTTACAGTGGCATCGGAGACATCCTAGAGTGATTAAGGGAAATCCAGTGGCAGTGGAACAGCATAATCCTTCCACACTAAGCCCTGCTTTGTTTTCAGATTGTGCTGCTGATCCTAATGAGAAATATCAATGGGATAGTAAAAAGGGGCCTGGATATCAGTTTATATTCTTTGGAATAAACAGGGTCATTCCTACTTCTGATAGTATCCCCCAGGGCTGCCAGTTGCCTCAAAACCTCTAAACTCTGCTTTTATTGGCCAGTATATGAAAGCAGTCTCAGAAGTCAATCACCAAAATCCTCACCAATCATTTATAAGTATATCTAAATATATATACATATATATATTTCTGTACAGGTTTAAATTTGTTTCCTTATGGGTAAAACAACCAAGAGATATAAAACCAGAAAGCCAACCTGCAAGTACCACCTTACAGGCTTTAACATGTATTTTGACAGGCTCCTGGGATTTGAGGCAGTCTCAGCATACTCTGATTAAAAGTGTGAAAACATGTTCTCAGGGGAAGAAAAAAGTGTCAGATCCTTTCCCCAGGGAAGTTGAACTAATTGGCACACTATTTGCACAGGAACAACTGAAACATAACAGAGAACTTAAATGATAGAGAAGGAAATGTCTTGTCACTGGTAAATCCTCTTATTTCCCATATGCCATTCCAGTTATTTCACTGGGTCACACACTCATAACTATTAATAACTTTGAACACTTGATTCTAAAGGAAACCTCTGCTTTTAGCAGCATGGCTATGACAATATGCAAACTGTCTCATTTGACAACCTGAGCTGCCCTTACACAGTCTGGTAGGCTGCAGACAGACACAATTTCCCACACAAAGAGCCTTTCTGCTCGAGCAGCTCCCCTCAGACATCACTACCAGTAGCACTCCATGAAATCCAAGTGAGCAGCTGCCAAGATATCAACACAGCATGGCAATAATCAAGCATAAGGAGCGGAGACGAGCTTACCACCTCCAGCAGCCTAAGGGATCTGTACCACGTTGATGTGGTTAGGGTTTAGCTTTTGACAATTTGCAGACCCCTGGGAGATGGTGTTTCAGTGGGCACTAATTATATCGTCCCTTTTGGTTGAGAGAACCAAAAGAGAACAAATTGCTTTGCAGATATCTTGGCCCCTTCTGTAAAATTTCATTTATTTTCTAGTGTTTTCCTCTATTCTTTGCCATTGCCATTTAAGTGTAAATAAAGTTTACACCATGAGGAAGGCTACCTAGGGAACATCCTGTTATTTTCTCGACCATATCAAAATGCTTTCCAGGATCAATTAGGAGCTGCTCACTTGCTAAGACTTACAACTACTACATTTTCAACTAATCTTCTTACTTGGTTTCCCCAGCTGTCGTCATACTGAATGAGATTTAATTTTTGTAGCAACTTGCTTATCTTTGAAGTCAGTGTTATCCCTTCATAAAATCCTTTGTGTGCCAAAGATTAGGGGAGCCATTCTTTCGCATGCTCAGCTTTTGCAACCTAGAGAGTCCTATAAAACCACTATATCTAGAAACGTGTTCATTCTAATTTGAGAATTAAACACGCCATTCAGCAGCCCAGTTTAGCCAGAAAGGAAATGAAGACAGTTTTGGACACTGCTGAGAGACAGAAATGTTTTTTAGAACTGAGGGGAAATGAAGATCACTTTTGACTACCTGAACCAAAGTCATTCTGATCTCATTCTACAGTTTTAACTAATTTATTTGTTAGTCTCATTGATTCTAAAAAAACCCTTGCTACATTCAGGTGGAATTTTTCTGCATGATGGGGTCTTAACCTTGTTTTAGTCTAACACACATGATGAAAAACTAGAAAATAAACAAGAGTTCATTGAATATATTTTCATTCTAACATCTAAAGGCAGATTTGTTATTGAAAGAGTCATTTTATTTATCAATTTGGCTTACAACCAACCAGTTTCATGGCTGCTAATCAGACTACAGCAGCTGCCACCTTCAGAAGAACATGTGTGTGCCAAGATGTCTGCTGACTGCTTTGTAATCTCCCAGTACAGTTTCACAGGCTGCTGAGTCCTTCCTCTTGCATCTGAATCTCATGACCGAAGAATAACAACTTTCTGAAATGAGACTTTGTAGATCTAAAGTGCTATCCACGTTTAAAAATGGTGTTTTGTAGCATTTTATTAGATTTTGTTTTAATTCCAGCACTCGGGTTTTCCCCACCCCCAAAAAGCCCCAGCATTTGCTGGCAGCAGAATCTGCCCAGCAGAAGCCAGAGAGGGATCCATCTGTGCATGGAAGGGAGAAGACGGCTCATGGGGACCTGCTCCAGGTGGTGTAATATGCCATATGGGTTTTTTCCACATGGGTCAAGCCTTGCTCTTGTGTTTAACCTGGACCATTTTGTTGTTATTTTGAGAAGTAGGGGCTGCTCAGATATTGTGTTGGCCATGGAGATACACATTGAATTGGCTGAAAACTCTGCAGTGCATGACAGGTTTCTATCTTACAGGTGTCACACCATCCAGACATCAGTAACAACAAAACACATACTGTGGGGGAAAAGACTTAGTGACGTTTTTCCATTAAATTTTCTGTAGAGCAGGCATTCCTCTCCATACCTTAAAAATGTTTGAACTAACCAAACGTAGTGCTCCATGCATTGAGGTAGAACTTTTTAGGACAGGGAGTTTCATGAGACTTGGCCAGAGGACACTGTGGGTACAAGCAGTCAGGCTTGGACTGATTGGCTCAGGAGGAGACAGATGATGAGTTGGAAAGGCACCGTCTGGGCACCTTCCACTGCTTGAATTCACTAAGTAAGCAAAATACATCCTAAAGGGTAGAAAGTGTCATCTGCACTTGCCATGTTTTTGTGCTTTCGACCCATGTTGAGACAGAATGGCAGGCTAAGTGGACCTTTGGCCTGAGCTGCTACAATCACTTGGTGTTCTGACATTGATTTATGGTAATTATTGTAGTAACTTTTAAATTATTATTCAAATGTAGGGAACCTAAAAGAACTTTGCATACATTGAAGTTGATAATTATTAATAATGCATTGTTAAATACATTTAAGGATTACTTCAATAGGACTATTCATGAAAATGCATGCAACCATTGAAAGAATATTTGTAGGACAAAACTTGGGGGCATTTGCCATATCTTCTGTGCTTTTTAATAAGAAAAATTTAACTTGCTTTGTATGTGTGTATGACAGCAATGATTCTGAAGATGTTTTGTTAAGGAGCCATAAAACACAGCTTTATTTTTCACAGGAATAAAAAATTTGTCTCAATCTTGCATGCTTCAGAATATGGGAAAAAATGTTGTGTGCACAGAGCTTAACCCATTGTATTGTCATAAACTCTTTAAACTGGCAAAACAATTATCGCTCAAAACTGGACTCAAAAACAGGCAGAGGAAAAAAATGATGCCATTAAACTGAACATGAACATGAACTCTGTAGCCTGCTTCAGCACTTTCCATGGAAGTGTAACACACAACCATTAGGATTAAGGTTATCTGTCTCTCTCAGGACACATTCTTGTCAATTTTCCATGTATATTTTACTTCCAGGAAACCAAGTCAGTGAACTGAAGTATTATTTGAAGTTTCCTACAGTCACTTGTAAATTCCAAGTTGTATTTTCACTTACTTTTGCTGACACAGTCTGTCACAAGACTGGAAGATAAAAAAGACTATTAGTTAATCAAAATAATTTCTGTGATAATATTCAATTTCCTCAGGACAAAAGCTTATCCTTTCTTTCTATATGTGAAACAGTGCTAATACAGATCATAAATTAGTCATTCTCAGGGAAGAATGTAGCCCCTAAAATCTGCTTTAGCAAAAGCTGACAATAGTCTTGAAGATCAATTACAGACATAAAGAAAATTAATCAATTCTCCTAAGAATGGGATCACCACCTTATTTTACCTTCCAAGCACAATCCACAAAACCAACCAGAAAAGTTTGCACCACAAGGCATCATTTGACCATCCACCTCCCACCATGGAGGGTGGTGGGCATGGAGGCAAGTGGCAGTGTGACAGATTCCCTCCAGACCCTTCCCCATTCTGAAATGGCTTTGTCATCTCAGTACAACCCTCAACATCTTTCAACAGCAAACAGCTCGCTCCCTCATGCCTGAGGGTCTCTCCATGGATGCATCAGCTGCAGGATGTGGTCCAAAAAGGCAGCGTAGCTCCAGGTAGCACAGTGCACAGGCACAGACCCTCTAAGCCACCTGCCTTTAAACTCTCATCATGCCTCAGCTGCAGTTTGTGTTTTTCTCATACTTGCTTATACTTCTTTTCTTCACTCTTTACTTTAAATATTGCATTTTAAAGGGTCTTACTAAATTGGAACAACACAAAGAAATAAAATCTTTTTTTTTCCTGATTTATTATTCCCTTCATTTTTCTGTCTGATCACTTGCTAACAGTCTTTACCACTTGAAGGAAAAGATTGGGCTTTTGCTTTGCATCTAAATATCTCATCTTTAAATTTTTAGTCATTGGTTTATATAACATTAAGTGATCTTCAAGATTCTTTTTGAATAGTTTACTTTGGCCATAACATATATTCTTTTAATAAAATGTCCCATGTTCTTATGTTTAGAAGTATGGATAAGTATTTTTCAGCTTTGAGGGGAGTCCATTTCAAGCTGTGGAAACCATATCGTACCTCAAAGAGATATGGCCAAAGGTTGTGGTTTCAAGATACACTTTCTTTGATGCTCTGAAGTGATTGAGGTGCTAAGTAGGTGCTGTCTTTGATCTACCATTCTTGAAAGGGAGGTACAGCAGACACTTCCTCAACTTCAACTTAAAATAAGAAAGTTACTCTTTGCTCAGTAATTAAACAGTAGCAGTTGCCACTCAAGTGATTGACAAACTAGATTTATTTGGCAAAACAGAAGGTAAGGTAAGCAGGTAAAAATGCTTCTACAGGATCATTTTCAAAAAACACAGCACCACAGAAAACTTGCTGCTGTTTCTCCCATACTTGTTAGGGAGGATACACTGTTGGCTGTGTTTCTGGAGATAGAGAGCATTGTGCTGAACACATACTTGAATCTTTCAAGGATTTATGTTCCAAGGAAAATCTTTCTAATAAGGTCTTGAATATTTTGTGATAAGTGGCAGCACTTTCATCAGTCATACAAAGGTGACTACATTTTGCAAGAAGGGAGACATCCCAAGATCTGGGGCCTCCCACATTAACCAGGACTGATGATAAATGATGGAAGGTGGTTTGGTGAGCTCTTCCTCCAGCTCCCTCAGCACCCTTGAGTGAATCCTATCCAGCCCCAATGACTTGTAAGTGTCTAAGTGGCACAGCAGGTTCATAGCTAGTTCTTCCTGGATTTCAGGGGGTCTATTCTGCTCCCTGCCTACCAGCTCAGGGGGCTGGTTTCCCTGAGGATATTCATTCTTTCTGTTAAAGACTAAGGCAAATAAGACATTAAGTACCTCAATATTTTCCTTATCCTTGGTGGCAATGTTCCCCTTCACATCCATTAAAGGATGGAGATTTTCCTTAGCTCTCCTTTTGTTGTTAATGTATTTATAAAAACACTTTTTATTATCTTTCACAGCAGTGGCCAGACGGAGTCCTAGCTGAGGTTTAGCTTTTCTAATTTTCTCTCTATGTGATCTAACTACATCCTTGTATTCTTTGTGAGTAGCTTGACCCTTCTTCCAAAGGTCACAAACCCTCTTTTTAACCTAAGTTCCAGCAAAAATTTCCTGTTCAGCTAGGCTGGTCTTCTGCCCCAGTGGCTCATCTTTTAGCACATAGGGATGGCCTGCTCCTGCACACTTAAGATTTCCTTCTGAAAGTATGTCCAGCCCTCCTAGACCCTTTATTTGTTAAGGATGGTTTCCCAAGGGACTCTCTGAAGCAGTGCCCTGAACAGGCCAAAGTCCTCCCTCTGAAAGTCTGAGGTAGAGGTTTTATTGACTCCTTTCCTTACTTCACCAAGAATCAA
>VYZT01025079.1:2169-16058 GCA_013400735.1 Pomatostomus ruficeps
CTTTCCTTTCCTTTCCTTTCCTTTCCTTTCCTTTCCTTTCCTTTCCTTTCCTTTCCTTTCCTTTCCTTTTTCTTTTTCTCTCCCTTCCATCCCTTTCTCTCTTCTCTTCCCTGTTTCCTTCCCTTCCCTTCCCTTCCCTCCCTGGCACTGCTCCACCCCAGCTCATGAGGACAAATCATCAAAGCTCCGTGAAGCACGGAAGAAGAATTCACAGCGCTTTTATAGGTAATAAAGGCCACACTTAGTGATTAACCCGAGCTCATCCCTCTCCCTTAACGCCGGGTGTTCCTGGCGTGTCGCTGCTCAGGTGCTGCACAATAACTCCTCCCTGGCGAGCTGTGGTTTGGACAGAGGACCCCAGCCCAGCTCCAGGAGCCTCCAGCCCCTGAGCAAAGCCCCAGCACTTCCCTGCAGGGGAGAGGCTCGCACTTCACGTTTTGGTGCCAGGCCAGTGTTAAGTGACAGCAGCAGCTTCTCGTGTCCACATCCCAGCACCCAGAAACGCAACAGCCAAGACTGTGAGCACAAGTTAGGGAAAGACAGGAAAGGGGGAACAGGGAAGCTCTTTTGAGAGCAGGGAAAGGAGCTGTTCCATGGGCTCCTGTCTCCTGGGCTGTTTTCCTGCTGGCTTTACAGGGGGAGCTCTGAGCAGGGCTCTCCCCTCTGTGCTCTCCGGTCTCTCCACAGCAAACAGACAAGCCTTTTCCTAAGCAGAAGGATCTGTCTCTCCTAATCAGTCACATGTTTCCATGAAACAGATTTTGGAGAGCTGAAGCCTGCTGTCAGCTGGGGTTACAGCAAAGCAGCGAGCTCAGGAGTCACTCAGGAG
This sequence comes from Pomatostomus ruficeps, assembly GCA_013400735.1. Classification (NCBI taxonomy): domain Eukaryota; kingdom Metazoa; phylum Chordata; class Aves; order Passeriformes; family Timaliidae; genus Pomatostomus; species Pomatostomus ruficeps. Next base: position 2,999 of record VYZT01025079.1, read on the forward strand.
AACAGGGACACGTTGGTGTCACTTCAGCAGGAGACCCGAGACCAAGGACAGCAGGAGAAACCCGTGTGCTGATGTGGGCAAACAAAAAACCTCACAGCCAGACGTTTAAAAGCATGGGCTGGACACTTCTCAGAAAGAGCACCCCAAATTGCAGGGGAAGCTGAAACAAAGCCAGCACAAAACCAGAGTGCAGCCCTTGGGAACTGAAACTGCACTCAGAGAACTACGGATCTCATGGCATCAACAACAGCCAGATTCTTCAAGCCTGAGTCATGAAACAAGTTTAAAAACACCAGAAACAAATCATATTTAGCAACTGGAGCCATTATCACAGGATCTATTTCCCTGAGGTGTAAGAGTTCTGTCCCTGTTACCCTGAACACTGGGAGTGATCAGCCCTCCTCCCCTGCTATTCCTGTGAGCAGTGGTCAGTCCCACCCTGGTTTCTGGAGGTGTTAGACCCCAGTGGGTTCTGTCACCTCAACTCACAGCAAAGCAAAGCCAAGAGTAACTCACTGTGTACATGCTGGCATCCAGAGGGGCCTGGGCAAGCTCAACAAGTGACCCGTGGTAATTGCAGGAGGTTTAACAAGAGCGAGTGCTGGTGCTCACCTGGTACCAGCCCAGGCTGGGGGATGAGCAGGTGGAGCAGCCCTGGGGAAGAGGATCTGGGGACCCTCGGGCTGGGGACTGCCCCAGGGCAGCTGTGCCCAGCGGGAGCGATGCCCTCAGCACCGTCCTCCCCAAACCCCACCTGCTGCCCACACAAACACACAGCTGGTGACTCTGCTTTCCTCGCCATCAGTGAGGTTTTCTTTCCTTCACAGAGCTTTTGATTTGTTTCCTTTGGGAGGCTCACAGGTTATAATGGCATTAATTCCTATTTGCCAACCTTGTCCTTATAAATGAGGATCTTCATTAAATGAATGTTAAGCGATGAGCACTGTAATTAGGACAGATTTAAAATGCAGTGTGCCTAAATCAGAGACTGCCCAAGATGTTCTCTTTTTTATTAAGATATAATTTGAAGGAGAATTACTGCTTAGTTTAGAACGAATTATATTTTCCAACAACCTCTTCTCACTGAGGGGATGTACAGAGCAAGGAAATACACCGGCTTCAGAAGCGAAGCCCAGCTCTCCCATCCCTGCTGCTGGCAGACAACACTCTCATGAAACCCAGGTGGGTGAAAAGTGCTGGGTGAGACTCTTTTCGTCTTAATCATTTTATGTCAACTCAAAATTCTATTCAATCTTCCTGTCATATTATTTAAAATAATTAAAGACTTAGAGACTGACCCCAGCAATCAATCACACCATTCCAGCTGACTGCAGTGCCTGTCATCTTGATGACCTCAGAGGCAGCACCTTGAAGAGGTGAACACCTTCACCACGGACTGGGGAGAATGGCTCGTGCCATTTTCTGCACAGCAACACATCCCCATCCAAATCCAAACCTCATCAGTTCCCCGTGACACTCGGGTAACCAGAGCCAGATCCTGCTCTCAGCCACACCCCGCTGCCACATTGCCTTGGGTTGGAAAGGACCTCAAAGCTCATCCAGTGCCACCCCTGCCAGGGCAGGGACACCTCCACTGTCCCAGGTGCTCCCAGCCCCATCCAGCCTGGCCTTGGGCACTGCCAGGGATCCAGGGGCAGCCACAGCTGCTCTGGGCACCCTGTGCCGGGGCCTCACCTCCCTCACAGGGAACAATTCCTTCCAGAGATCCCATCCATCGCTGCCCTCTGGCACTGGGAAGCCATTCCCTGTGTCCTGTCCCCAGCCCCTCTCCAGCTCTCCTGGAGCCCCTTTAGGCCCCAGAAGGGGCTCTGAGCTCTCCCTGGAGTCTTCTCCAGGTGAGCACCCCCAGCTCTCCCAGCCTGGCTCCGAGCAGAGGGGCTCCAGTCCTCAGAGCCCCTCCGTGGCCTCTGGACCCACTCCAGCAGAAATCAAAGGACTCAAACACAGATGGGTGAGAATTTAGATCTTACTGTTTCACAGTTCCATTCTCAAATCCATGCCCTCGTTACAAAGTTTGTTCTTGAGTTTCTTTGCTTGATGTTGATCTCTTGTCCCATCCCCTGGCAGTGCCAGCCCAGGTCAAACCCCCCATGCTCAGCCACGTGTGGGACCTGAGCTGGGCACAGGACACTCGTGGACAGGACCCAGCACTGTGCCAAGTGCTGCTGCTGCAAACTGGGCTCAGCCTGTTCAGCAGAGAAACCACTCAGCCCTGTGTGATTGCAGCTGCCCTGATGTTTGTTCTCCTCCCTCTCATCACTGGGAAACCCGAAAGCAGATGGGAAATAAGCCAAGAGGGAGGGAACCAGAGAAAGAGACAGTAGTAAAAAGGAGGAATAAAACAAAACTCAAGGAAAAAATTGCCAAGCCCAAATTAAACCCAAAAGGTCAAGAAGTCCATTAAACAAACAGAACAAAAATAACCCTCCTCTCAAGATCATTCTGTTAGGTTTGGTTTATTCCTTCTGTAACTCCACTGATAGAAGTGGCACTGGTCCACAGAAGGATGTGGCCACATCCCAAAATTTCTCCAGGCTGGGTGGCCATGCTGCAGCTGCAAAGGTCTCATCCAGCCCTGGGAGCAGGGGAAGGTGACAAAGCAGATGTGGGGCAGGTGACAAAGCAGACACTGCCAGGCAGGCCTTCCACAGCACCCCGCGCACCCCAGCCCTGCCCCAGAGGGAGCTGCCAGGGCAACAGAGCTCCCACCCTGCGGGCTGAGCCAACAGGCTGCAGGTGTGGAAAACTGGCCTGCACACGCCTCATCTCTGCTGCTTTCTTCCTCTCTCCCGCTCCTTTCAGCAGCCACCCTCTGGTGTCTGGGCACGGTTTCTGTTTCATGCCCAACCGACTGCAGGTGCCAGCCAACAGCCACAGAGCCGCAGCCACTGTGCCACCCTCCCCGCTCCGGGTGACAGCACCTGCACATCCCCGCTCCTCTGCTCCCACAGTCACACAGAACCGCCTGACGGGGGCTGCAGCATCGGGGGCTGTTGTCAGGTTCCTCCATGGACTGGTCTGACCCCTCCCAGGCTCAATGTCCTCACACCTGCCCTGCTCACAGGACACCCCCACCAGAGCCTCTCACTCCAAGCTTCCCCACGGCTGAGATCTGGAAACAAGGGGGGTGGACACTGAGGTTCTCCTGCCGAGGTCCCGAGAGCTTTACAGAGAGAAGGACACTTGCCAGGGGTATCCTGGCCCCGGGGCTGTGCCTCGGTGCCAACGCTGTGTCAGGGTAGTGCCCATACCCCACAAAGGGAACTCACACATAAAAATGCCCTTTACCCTTCCTGCCTCCAGCTTCCAGCTCATCCCAGTCTGCACAGGCAACTCTCCAGATCCCTAAAAACCTCCTCTTCTGTCTCCACACATACTGAAAAACTTCTCTATGGAATTAGTGCTGGGTTGATCAAATAAATCCTCATTTATCTGCTGCACAAAACTGAGGGACGGAGTGATGAAGTGCATTCTCCCACATGCACTGAGAGGAAAGCGCAGCAGTGAAAACAAAAGATCCCGGCAAGGGACTGATGATCATTTTAGAAACCACAGGCTATTTTCTGCCCAGTGCAGAGTAGGAAAGAGAATTGTCTCAGGAAAAATCATCCTTGCATTATTGTGCGATCAACAAAACTCTGTGATATTGGTGTCTCAGCACTCCTTCCTCACGCAATGTGTCACCTCAGCTGTTGGCCACTGCTCCATGAGGAGCTCCAGGAGGCAGCCCATGGGAAAGCCACAGCCAGAACAGCCCCGTACAAACCCAGCAAAAATCCCCCTCCACCGAGAAGCGCTGCAATCCAGCCTTCAGGTGATTTCACTCCTAGGGCACCTTCTGCCCAGGCACAGGTCAAACTGCTTCACAAAATATCCACCAGTAGCACGTGCCTTTGGTTCCTCAGCAAAAACAAACTGGTGACACTTCATAAAAGAAACATCACCCATCGTGGAAAAGAGAAACCAAGCAAAGAGAAATAAATGAAGTTTCTACATGGCAGCTGCTGCACATCCCCAGTCCTTGCCAGCATCACACTGTTATGTGGCCTAACCAGGACCTGTGCATGCCAGCAACAAACCCGTTATTCAAGGCTGGAACTCGGAACCCCCAAAACCCCTTAAACCTGGCTCAGAGAGAGCTTTTCCCTCCCCAGACCCTGTGTTGTCAGCAGCATTTGTACCCCAGGGGGGTCCCCGAGAAGGGACATTGTCACTCTGCCCGCAGCACTGAGCCGGCGCTGGGGAGGCACCAGAGGCTCGCAGGGCACTGGGCACCACCATGGGCAGAGCAAACCTCTGCTCTGGGCAGGCAGAGGCTGCCACAGCCCTTCCCACCCTCCTGACCTCAGCAAGGAGCTGCTCATCCCAGTGTCACATCCACGGCCACGAGTGGCAGGAGCAGAGCTGAGAGCGGCAGGATACGTGTGGCTAAAGGACAATAAATCAAATAAACCAAACAGCAGCAAAGCCCCAGACAACATCACTAACTCTGCACAGCAGCAACTGCTTGCACCTGTGTGCATTCATACACCCATGGATGTGTTTGTACACATTAATACAACTCTGGGTACCGCATGTGTTTGATTTCTTTAATTGTAGCACCCATTTATATAACCATTTATATAACTTATTTTTAAATCTGAGGTAACTTATCGCTGTAATTTGCATGCGCATGCTCAGATCTCGCTGAGAATCCTGAGCAATGGTTGGTTCTCATTTTCAGTCACAGTACCATTGCCATGTACTCTTTATAGACATATATAAACATATAAACACACGGAAATCCTGATAGTGCCCTGACGTTACCTTTCCATGCTCTGTTTTGAATGGCAAACTCTCTGCACCAACTGTGACACTCACAGGGGAAGCTCCAAAATGAGCCGACAGCACGAGGAGGGAAGGAGGAACAGGAATGGTTCTCACTCTCATGTTTACAAAGAACTTACCATATTAAACCCAACAAGCACACAATTAAAGAAAGATAAATTATTAACAGAACCTCCAAACCATTCTTGACTGTTCCTGCTGTTGAGCTGCATAACCTGCTCTCGTATCTTTATTTCATTTCAGCACTTCAGATACACTTTCAAAAGATTAACATCAGATTTCAAATGACCTAATTACAGCTTTATCACATTTTATTCCTATTTCGAGATGCAAACTGGCTTTAGACGTCTCCATGTACATCCATGCCATGCTCTGCACGTTCTGCCCGTGCCATTCTCGGCTGCCTCACCTCCACAATAACTAATCCAGGTGAGAGACCAGGGTCCCCTGCCCGTGGAGCGCTCAGCACTGTCCCACTGCTGGAGACAGCCATGGATGGTGGCTCTCTTCCGTCCATGTTGTCCTTGGATACGGCACACGGCAAGTGTGTGTGGGGAATGATGGATAACATCCCTGACAGAGGGAAACAAAGACAACCTGCGTGTTCAGAAAGAAATCCATGGCAGCAGAAGGATAAACCACAAGAGTGTCCTCGGATCAGGCATTCAGACCAGGCACTGGGCTGGTATAAAATGAAATGAAATTAAATTAAATACTGTCCCTTGTGTGCATGGGCTGGTAAGGATTTGCTTCACCTGGCGATCCCACCCTGACCGGACACACGTCACAGGCTGCCCGGTACCCCTGCCTCCCTCACACTCTTCAGAGGGACCAGGTTCCTGTCCCAAGCTGTGCGACGCTGCCAGCTCTGTCAGCGTGGCTCTATCCCAGGGCCCTCTCCTCCCTCTCACCTCCAGCAGAACCTCTGCTTCCTGAAGCAGGGCCCCAGGCTCTGCTGCTGTGGATGTGAGTTTGGGGTTTGCTGCTGCTCATCAGCAATTCCGGAGCACAAACCCCCTCACCACATCAGCACCAGCCAGAGGAGCTGTTCCTTACAGCTCCCACAGCAGCATCTCACCCACAGCCCTGCAGTCACCTCCAGCCCATCGGGTGACACAGCAGTGCAAGCACTTGGAGCACGGGCAGGACATGGAACACCAGCGGGCCGGTGCCACTGAGCCTCCCCATCAGCCGGGCTTGCAGGTAAAGCAACCAGTTCTGCTCTGAGAGGGATTCCAGAGCTCCAAGGATGCAAAGAAACACAAAATTCAGAAAGAACAATGAAAAGGCAGCAGCAGCCAGCAGGTTCAGACTGTAACCGTAGGGAGCCAGACAGGCTCTGTTCCCACTCAGGGCGACAGTCTGGCTAAGTGCTCTCAGAAAAACCTCCTTGACACAGGTTTTCCTTCCTCAAACCATTCACCAGCTCTCACGCCACAAAAAAAGCAGAAAAAGTTATTCTGAAGAGCGTTTGTAGCGAGTGCTGTGTATCTGAAAAACTTCCTTGCACCAAAGAACAAAACAACCGCTCTGCTTGCTCTAAATAAGAAGTCTCAAGCAACCAAAAAGCCCCAACTAAACAAGAGAACCTGTCCACCCTCCCTGCAGAAAACCTCCCGGGAAAAAGCTTCGGTTTGAGAACTTAAAAACATCCAGGCTTGGCTCGTCATTGAACACTACAGGCAACAGCAGCTCTGATTGCAGCTGACACGTTGAGTAGATCATTTCCTACAGCCCCTTGCTTTGGAAGCATCAGGGAACAACCCCAGCTCCGGCTCATTCCAGCCCTTTGGGTATTTTACGAATGGGACTGTAAGTGAACTTCAGCAACAACTTCAGTTCAGCATTTCTAAATGAAAAAATTTAGCAGTTTGCTAAAAAGGGACATAAACTGTGCAAGGGACCTCAGTAGCTGGTGAGCAGCCCGGGAGGCACCCGGCAGCTGAGTTACACAGGGAGAGTGACAGCTCCATTCACAGGAACATCACCACATTCCCTGAGAACCAGTCACAGAGGGCAGTGAACAGGCAGGAGGAGCACACAGCTCATCACACCCAAGCCTTGGAGTCACCTGAGATGTAAAATCAGGTAATTTTTGCTGAGAAAAAATGAAACCCAGAATGAAATCCCACAAAACTCCAGAAGAGTGAGCACGTGGCATTACCTGCATTTCCAGAAACACAACACAGACACAGATCTACTGATTCCCACAGCAGATAAAATGAGAGTTACACACTGTGACGCTGTGACCAAAGTCACCCTGGATGGTCACCCCTCTGTGTGCCAGGCTCTCGAGCAGCACAGTGCATTCCAGACACACACTCAGCCTTCAAGAGAGCATTTTCTGAAGATCCCAAGCAGCAGAGGCTGAGCCCCTGCACTGACAGGATTGCTGGGTTCTACGGAACAGAAACTGCCCCAGCTGAGGACACCTGGGACAGCAAACTGCAGTTCGGAGGCTGAGAGTCTGGGATTCCACCGCGGCAGCTCCAGTGCCTTCCAGTTCCCAGGGTGGGAAACTCAGCATGCACAGACCGTAACTGCTGCCAGCCCCTTCAGTCTCTTCTGACTTGGCCTTCCAGAACAGCTCCCTTCCCCTCCCTCTTCTAGAGATAAACTATTAATTTTCTTTATTATGTTACATATTACATCTAAAATATTAATGCACTCAGATTAACGTGCACACATGAGAGAGAGTTAAATCAAATACAACCAAAGAGAAGTTAATGGATTTGCCAAAAGCTTGGGAGGAAAGGAGGGGCAAAGCCAGCAGCAGAACCTGGTTATCCCACAAGTCTGTTCCCTGCATGAACCGCTGTGTTTAACTGGTGTGCCAGAAAATACAGAACCCCCTGCTGCACCCCGCCATCCCAGCTCCAGGTGCCGGGCAGGAACGGGTGTTCCGATGGATGCAGCAGTGTCCTCAGAAATCGGGGATTGCTGGAAGGTGTGGGAGTGGAGCTGCAGGGGACGATGAGCAATACCACGGGGTGAGAAACTGTTACTATTTCTGATGGTGCTGGTAAGTGCTGGGGGAGGCACGCGATTCGGGACACGGCTCCGATGCATGGAGAGGGCTCTCCCGGAGCTGGATACATCCTTTTCCTCCATTCTCTGGACACAGACTTGCACAGGACTGTTACAAACCCAGCGGGGGCTTCGGGCAGGTCCCAGCGGGCTCCGCAGGGCCCCTCTCCCGCAGCGCTCAGTCCCCGCTGCATTTTCCCGTTTTATCAGCGAGTTTTACCCTCTTTTCAACGTCCCACCAGACTGACCAGAGAACCAGGACGATTTGGCCCAAACAGCTCCTGTGAAAGGCAGACTGCTGAGCTGGCATTGCGGTGCGATTCCCGCTCAGCCCCACCGAGGAACACCAGGCTCTCCCGCGGGGCTGACCGTGGATTGTTCCTACAGCCAACAGCTCCCGGGAGCTGCTGCACTGGAGCTTTGCTGCAACACCACAGGCTGTGACCAAATGCATCAATGCCCCCGCCACCAAGGGATTTCACTTCTCTTAAACACTCACACTCTGACTTAGCAGGGCTAGTGCAGCAGACTGCAGAGGTTGTTCTTGCTCCAACTCAGAACAAGGCTGAGACCTTCTGCTGGGATTCATGAGCCAATTCCAAAGGTAGAAACCCAGTTTCAAACCCAGACTGCTTTAAAAACAACTACTAAAGCCATATCTGGCTCCTTTACAAGTTTAATGCAGATAACCAGCGTTTGTCTGAATATAACCATCCCCGGCACCCTGCGTGCCCCGGGCTGTGGTGCCAGCGCTGGAGGGCACCAAGCACCAGAACACAGCAGGAGATCATGGAATCATGGAAACGTCTGGGCTGGAAAAAACCCCTAAAATCATCCAGTCCAGGCATTCCCCAGCACTGTCAGGGGCACCACTAACACACATCCCCGGCCTACACATTTCTTAAATCCATCCAGGGATGGTGACTGCACCACTGCCCTGGACAGCCTGTGCCAGGGATGAGAACCCTTTAGATGAAGAAATTTCCCCCAATATCCAATCTAAACTTCCCCTGGCACAATCTGAACCCATTTGCAGCCTGATCGCATCACAGTACTGCCCCCAGGACACCCCTGTCCCTCAGAGTGCCCTTCTGAGGGGGGTAGAGGCTCAGTCAGCACAGAGTGGTCCTGGGGACCAACACCCCAGGAAAATGCTACATGAGAGACCTGGTGAGATTTGCCGAACACCCTGTCATAGCCATTATGTTGTATACAGGAGGTATTTGGATACAACAGCCAGGTAACATCCGAAAATAGCCGCGCATGAAGTCCTAAAATGGACTGTGAACAGGCTTGTTTTCTTTCAGATAAAACTCTGGAAAGGAATTGCTATTCGTATCAGTCAGCCCGTGTGAGATTTGCTAATGTACACCCACGTTTCAGTGTTATCAGCCACTGATAAGATGCATAACATGGTCACTACGAAAACCCACGTGATGCCCAGGCATTAGCTCACCTGCACCACAAACAAGCCTCCAGCACCGCACCTTTGTGAGACACTGTTAATGTCACAAACCATGTTTGAATAAAATACTTCGAGAACTGTAAACCTACAGGCTGCCATACGAGAGCGGGCTACCCCCACAGAGGAGAGGGCTGTCTGGACAAGGAAAACACACTCAGGTTTTGGTGTAGATACTACACCAGACCTGTTTTTGAAAGGGAAAATGTTGAATGCTCCATTATGAGCATAAAATCTGCCCACACACAGGGTTTAGCTTTGCAGCATAACAGAGAAGAGCTTCTCTTAACCCAGCTGTGCTCACTCTGTGTGTCAGGACATCCTGAGTAACTCCCATCATCATTTTAGGCTGCTCTGATAACTGCGTGAGCTGCTTTCAGGTAACTAAACCTTGCACTAAGTTATTGACAACTGCCAGGCCTGCAGCAAGAAGGTTCAAAGTTTAAAGGTACAGGAGGTAATAAAATCAATTCTTATTTCATTTAGCGAGCGTGATCCCACCCTACAGCACCAGGTGCCTGTTATGAGAACAGGTAACAAAATACCACAGAGAAAATGAATAATTTACCTCCCCTCACCTACAGCTGTAGCGAGTAACCCCTACAGATTTCTAGTTGAACAAACTCGTACAAAAGAACTTGCCTTGTCTTGGATACAACATTTCCATTGCAGATGAGACACTCAGACACCTGTCACGATGTACGACTCTTTCCAGCCCCCAGCAACTTGTCAGCCAGCCCATCCCTGCTTCCAGGAAGGGGGAGTGGAGGGTGTCCTGAGGGCAGCTCCCACACCTCGGCACAGAGTCCCCAGCCAGCAGCAGCACCTGCAAGCCGGGAGAAGGCAGAGCCCCTCACCCCACCCTGCAGCCCCTGTCCCACAGCCCCTGTGCCCAGCAGCGCCTGGCTGGCCCAGGGACCCTGGCCCATGGCCGCTGGCACCGACCTCTCTGTCCAGCCAGGTCTGTCCTTAGGCAGCAGAGTGACCCATGCCACCTGCTGAGTCCCAGCTCCTTCACTCACCAACACCCCTCCCTGTTCCTCCTGCTCTCCTGGCTCTTCAAAGAGCCACCTCCCACACCAGCCGGTCCCCACAGCGCGGCTGCCACTGCTGCCTGCAGAGCTGGTGCTCAGTTACAACACCAGGACTCCTCCTTGGGACAGGACCCGGAGGAGAGGACCCAGCGCGGGCGATGGAGGAGCCAGGAAACCACAGAACACAAGGCTGGCTGCTCAGGGCACAGCATGGGGGCAGCTGAGGCGTGAGGGTTCCCTTAGCCCAGAGCTGCACCAAAGAACACACGACCCGCACACCACCCGGTGTCAAACAGCCCCGTGCCCGCTCTGGCATTACTGTCCTGTGCCTCCAGAGTCATCTCCATCCTGTCCCCACAGCTGGCAGCTGCTTGTCTGGAGCAGCTCAGGCAAACAGAGAACGGGAATGACCAAACCTCGGCCTACCAGGAGTTCTGGTGCTCTGTGAATGCACCCACAGCTCCCCAGCTCACCCAACAGTGCCCAAGGGTCTCCGGTGCTGAAGCTGTAACAGAGGGGCCCAACAGCTCTCAAAGGAACTCTGAAAGTTCTCTGCTCCCTCACCCTACAGATCAGCAATGCTACCTGGGCCAGGCTGCCACAGGCCACCAACCCCAAACCAACACGGACACCTCAGCCTGGCCAGCAGAAACCTGCCAGGGCTACACACCAGTCCGGGCAGCCTCACGCCACAGGGCTGGCAGCACCCAGGCCAGCAGTGACCGCTCCAAGTGCCACCCTCCCTGTCACACAGGAGCTTGGAGCCAGCGGAGAGGACCCCCCGGCCTTCCTTGGGGTTAAGTAATGATTTCTGCAGAAAAATCTAATGCTGCTTCACAAAAGAAAACTGCCCTGGAAAAGACAATAAAGACCATTGGAGATACCTAAAACCCCTGGAGAAGGCCAAACCCGTCCCTCTGGCACATACACTGGGAAGCAGCAGCTCCCAAACTTCAGCCAGCACCCTGACAGCAAACTGCCAAGTACCCAGAGAGCATTTGTCCCACAAGCGCCGAGGGCTCCACTGCCCTGTCTCCAACTTCCAAACTACCTTACAGAAGTTTAACATACTTTTGATACTTTGAAAATATCAATTTGCCATCAGAACTGCTGAAGTTGCCCCAGAGATGTTGTCCAGCCTCAGATGCAAGGGAGACTGTGACTGCTGCAGGGATAAACCGATAAAAAATACTTCTAAAGATTTGGGAACTCCTATCAGAAGGGAAACACGAAAACACCTGATCTGTTTCTACAAAACCAAACCAGAAATGACATATATTTTTTCTTTCTTTTTTTGAATTGCACACTGTACATCATGTTAAAAAGAAACAGAAGTGTGATTAAAACCCTGGGCAAGCCTCCTGAGCACAGCACAGCTTGGCACAGCGGCTCGTTTTCGCTTGCCGCAGCTATGTAACATTGTATTTTCGGCTGCAGTACTATATAACATTGAATTCTTTTGTTGCAGTTCCGTAAAACACTAACACGAGTGCTTTAAGTGTCCAGGAGAGACACGATTTTATACAACTAAATCCTTTTATTTTTTTACTATTTATTTGCTTGTATATTACCAAGAAAAGCAACAGTGTCACAGTAGCTGTTTGCTACTAAATACTCCATGAACTCCTCTGATACAATTATCTCAGGTTTTGACACTGTGAGAAGCGAACTCCTCCTCAGTTCTCTCTCTTTAAAATCAATCTCTGGGTGCTGCCATAAGCGAAGGAAAAGGGTACGACCCCCCCAACCCCCCCCCCAGCAGCGCTGCAAACCAATTATGCTCCTTCTGCCCCAAAATGAAACACCTTTCCCCGTGCCATTGACCCCGAGCTGCCCGCAGAACCTTCCTTCGCTTGGCCGGGTGCAATCAACATCCTTTCATCAGTTTCAAACAGAATTCACCGGCCCGTGCAGGCAGCCTGACTCCCTCCGCTGTCTGCCTCTCCAGGAATCCACTCTGTCCCCACTTCGCCTGAAAATCTTCCTTTTTTCATGTCCTTAAACTTTCTAAGTTTCCAGCACACAAGCTCGAGGCTTCTCTCCAGCCTCAGCTCAGCGTCTGTGCCAGTCCTCACCGACACTTCGAGCCTGTCCCGGGCCCACGGGCAGAGCACCCAGCCCTGGCACCAGGACCGGCTCTCTCTGCGCTTCCCTTCCTGTTTCTACACAGCTTCTGAAACAAACGGCACAACATCGCCCCGAACGCCACGGCAAAGTGTCTGGAATAGTTTACACCGCGCACGGAAGATCCGCGGATGCCCCAGGGCCCGCTCGGGCACCCGAGAGCCGCACCGGGCAGAGCCTCTCGCCCCCGCCAGCTGCCGGGAGCCGCTGCCGGGCACTGGTTCCGATGGAGGAGCCACAGCCTAACCTGACCGGACCCTGCGGTAAAAAGCGCTCATCCAGGTGATTTACCTGATTTTAATTGCACTTTTTACACTCCAGTCACTCCCGGGGAATTGCTGCGGTGCCGCCGACACTCCATCCTCCTCCTCCGTCACACCCGAAGGGAGCTCGGGGTCCTGCCGGGGGCTGCCCCCGCCCGTGTCCCCCTCCGCCCGGTGTCCCCCTCGCCCGGCAGCGGCTGCCCGGGGGCTGCGGTGGCTGCCGAGGCTTTCGCTCCCCTGCCGCCGCCCTCGCCCCCATCACACCAGGCGCCGCCGAAGTTCCGCCGCCCGCCCCAACTCCG
>VYZT01025079.1:21476-67343 GCA_013400735.1 Pomatostomus ruficeps
CGCAGCGGGGTCCCCGGGCAGCCCGGGGTGCGGCTGCGCTGCCGGGACCGATGGCGGCCGCGTCCCGCTGCTCGTTAGCACAAGCAATTAGCGAGGGAGGAGCCCCGGCATTGCTGGTGGCACAGAACGCACGGTGGTCCCAAACAGCGGATTCCCCGAGTTTAGCTCGTCTTGGAGCTGGCTCTTGGGCTGTCTCTTTCTTCTTTAAACAACTGCCCCCGTTATTTCTGTCTATTTGCATCTCTTCAACCGTCTGACATTTAAAGGTGACACCTAAAGCGGCTGCACACACCAGCAAGGCCAGGGCACGACTCCAGCCAGGTGTGGCGTTCCCCAGCAGTGGGTGAATCACAGAACCCCGGAATGGTTTGGGTTGGAAGGGACCTCAGAGTTCATCCAGTTCCACTCCCCAGCCCCAGGCAGGGACACCTCCCACTGACCAGGGCCACCTCCCCCTATCCCAGGTTGCTCCAAGCCCCGTCCAGCCCGGCCTTGGACCTTTCCAGGAACAAGGCAGCCACAACCAAAGGCCGTGCTTCCCTCCTCTGCCTCTCAGGAGGACACCACAGATCCTGTAAGCTCAACCACTTGACTTGGGCATAGGAAAAACTTTTATTTACATGTTAATTAAAAAAATACTTGACAAAAAAGGCATACAGTATTTTATACTAAAAGAATAAAGATTTTTATTAAGCACTGTAAGTTGCATTCAATAGCCTTCAAAGACACCACACCACAATCCATCTACAACCAGCCAAACCCAACAGTAGTTCATTCTTGCACAATCCATGAGTTGGGGCAGAACTCCCTTCAACTTACATTAAGATACCTACTTAGCTCTGGCGGGCAGGGAATGGGGAATTACACCTCATTTCTGATCACTAATGTGTGATGAAGAGCATCAGGAGAATTATATGAAAACGAATATAAAGAAATGATTCTGATTTTGAAGTACATTAAGTTTGGAAACACTAACAAAAACATCAAAATGATACAGGTATATTTGCTTATACTAAATTCTTGATGGGAAAGTTCTCAAGAACAAGCCATTTGTTTCCTGCTACAGAAGGGGGGTACTTTTTTTTTGAAGATCAAAGCGTTTTTTTTTTTGTTTTTCACAGAATTTCATATTTGCTAATATGAAGGCATAAAACAGCAACAGAGAACAATAATGCATACAGCAATGAGTACACCAGGGTAACGTTGATATTCAAAACGGCTAGATAATTTTTTTTTTTTAAGTTTTAGAATAAATGCAACAGAGGTCAATAATCACAAAATTTTAAGGTTAGAGCAAGATCAGTCAATGACTAAACATAGTTAACATCTTTTATAGGACTATTACTGATTATTAGCTTTTTTTGTTTTGCAAATGGGCACAGTACTTGTAAGAATGGAAGAAAGAGGACAATAACATGCATAATATTAACTACACACTTTAAAAATCATGAACCATGCAGAAGTTTAGCTCAAATAGTAGTACTAATGGTCTACGTCTGATTCAAAACCACATAGTTCATTGATCACGGATGCATGGTATTAGTCACAAAAAGTTTCCCAACACATTGTGTTTGTTTTAAAGGTCGTTTGCATCTTCTATGATTTCAAGTTTATCTCCGTTTAACTCGCTCGTTAACGTATGTATGATGTCTATTGAACTCAGCAGAACTGCAGTGTTACTGAGAATTGGTAGTTTCGAGAGTTTGCACATTTTTAACACAAAAGAACCACGGCAACGGTGATGAGATTTCAGAAAGAAAAAACTGTGGTTGTGCCTTTTTCCCCCCATAATCATGAAATCAAAGCCTTAAAGAAAGCTTTATTGTGACACAGTAATGCAAAATCAAATATAATGGCATACATATGGTGCCAAGTACTAAAAATTATAGTTTTAAGCTATATATACTTAAAGACTGCCAAAATTTGTTTTCTTTATATTTCAAAAAACAAAACTACAAGCTTTTGTCATAACCAGTTTAAACTTTATGTATACTTCATTTTAAGTGCGGGAGTCAAATGCTCTTCATTCTCTTTTTTTTTTTTTTTGTTTTATTGTAGCATTTTGACTACAACTGGTTAAAACTAAAAAAATGTGTTGTTTAAATCTCTGACATCAAAGAGGGATCCGAATTTCCAAAGTCCTCATTTTTCTCTTACGGAAAGGAAAAAATGTACGTAACTGTAGGCTCTCTTTCTTTCCAGATATTCCTAATCCTGACCCTTCCCAACATCCTTCACCCTCTATAAAAAATAAGTTTACTCTTCTTTTTTTAAGACAGTGGCCTCAAGAGCATCATCTTTATGGCAAACACTGTCTGCATTTAGTGCATTTAAGTGAGGATTCGTATTGCACATTTTAGAGTCATTACTCAAGGCACTTTCAGACTGATTGGAAGCCCTGATGTCTCCTGTATTCCCATTCATCTGGGAAGCTGGTTTTTCCTCAGTCACAACTCCATTTTCAGCCAGGGATCCATCTGAAGACACAAGTGAGGATTTAGATTCCTCGGATTTTGACTTAAGTTCTTTGGCTACTTCTTCTGCTGAAGCAGCGTAAGGAGGTTTGCCCTAGTTGTTAAAAAAAGAAGAGAATTACTGAAGAACCAGTGCTAAAAATGTATATAAATGTACAGTCTGATATAAGGACACTACAACAGGCAGCATGCAGGGCACAGGATCGTGAGTGAACACCAAGTGTTAGGCATTGCTGAAAGAAGTGGCCCACGAAATACACGGAGAGGATTTTCGGTGTTCCCCAGAGCCTTCGGATGCCCCTGGGGCAAATGCTTTAGTGTGAAGGTCGATGTTGCCCTCCTGTCACAACATCAGAGCTACACGGCTGTCTGAAACAGCGGCACCGAGAATCAGTGTGCAGCTGAACTCTGCTCCTGGTTCCTGAGTGTTGTGCTGCAGCGGCAGGACTCAGACAGACCCGGCTGCCTCCAGCCAGCGCTGCGGGAGCGCAGAGGCACCATGCACTGCTCCCTGCACACAGCTACACGCCTCAGGGGTTAGGGCTTCATAAAAAAGCACATAGTAAAATCTTACAAGACTGAGTATAGCCATAAAAACCAGACTGATGCAGCATACAGTTAGTTTTTAAGTATTTGTAATTAATCTTAGCGTTCCAGAAACATAATAGGCTTTAAACAAACCAAAATAAGCAGGTTAGGCTGCTGAGAAGCAGCACACGGGTCTGTCACACCATTCACAAAGTCAAGTGCTAGGAAATGGCTTAACACAGGGACACCTCGGACAGCAGCACAGAGCTCTGCAGTATCAAAACCTCCATTTTTGCCTTCCGGAACACCTGCACTGAGCTGCTGAAGGATTTTACAGAAGGGCTTTGCAGGTGAGTCAGCAGTGCTGCTCCCCAGCACTCTCATTATGCAGACAGTCACAACTCTCAGGCCCCTTGCACAGGGATGGCATTGCCCTTGAGGACAAGGGACACCAATCTCTGTCATCGTGCCTCTCCACGGACACCCACAAGTTCAGCTTTCTGGACATGCTTTAGTTCCTTTCCAGAACAAGAGTGAAAGGTCCCATCTTGGGACAACACAGACCAGTCTGGTGTGTTGGATAAATACAAAGAGTTCGTTTTGGTCAGATTTGGGGAGGAAGTGCCTGGGCTGAGCCTGGCACTGCCCCAGTGAGGCACAGGGGCCACCACAAACCCCTCACTGTGTGGGGAGTTTCCCAAGTTCTCCCTGCCATGTGGACTTTAAATCACATTTTTCTCTTCCTGTACAAGGAACATCCTACAGGGCCTTGATGACCACAAAATGCAGTGAGCTCAGGTCCATAGAAAATGCCATTATCTTTCTTCTCTAGGCACAGTTTTACACACATGTCCTTGTGATCACAAATCTTTAACATCCAAATTACACACCATTAATAAAAATGCAAATACCCAACATTGATGCACTTGTCAAGACACCTGCAGCTACCACCTGAACTACACTCCCATATGTACACCTGCAGCAAGCCTGGAGTATTTGGGAACTCGTTTTCAGGATTTCCTTTATTTCAAAGCTTAAGGTACTCAGAAATTAGATGCTCTATTATTAACACAGCGGTTTATCTTGATTTTAAGATGTAAAGTTTCAGATCCACAGGTACATTTGTAGACTTATAGAGTCTGTGTACACAGAAATTTAACAAGGAAGTATTTGAATTTTTACACCTGTAAAACAGTAAGCTTTACTAGAAGCTAATAGTTGCTTCGTTGTCTGCTGGAGAACATTCTCTCTGTTACTGTCTGACACCTGAAAACACCCCCTACTCTCAGGTCTCCCTGACAATGGCATGTCCATACGACATACTCATTGTGGAAGGTTTTCCAACTATTTACTACTCATTCAACCGTTCATCCAAACTGCATAGCAGCCAGAACCATGGAAAAGGGAGGAAAACAGAACTCTGGAAGGAGCTGGCATTTCATACGGATCAGCCTCAGCTCTGTCTGAAGGATCCATGGAACAGACAGAAGCCGTGATCCATGGACGCTTCGCAGGCTGTCGCTGGAAAGGAACCTGCATGCTCAGGGGGAAGAGGCTGCTCTGCTATTCCCAACAAGCTTAGAGAGACCTCTTAGGTCTGGAGCACGGCAGCAGCAAAGATCCTTCACTGCTACAGACTTTCCTTCATGAGGCTGGACCGTGGTCCCAGAAAAGAAATTGGGGAAGAGTGGGGGCAGGAACAGAATTGCTAATTTGTTTCAGCTTTGTATTTCTCCCATTTTCTAAATTTTCTTCTACTCCCACGGCTGGTTAGAGCTGTGTAGGCACAGGATTCGTGTCAAAATACATTCTTCCACGTCTGTCTTTGGAAGCAAAGTTTGCTTTAAGTGAGCTGTGAACCAGCCTGTCCTGTCACCGCTGTGCAGCTCACAGCTTCCACGGGTCGCCAGAAACACTTGGAGCTGTGAGAGTGGTGCTGGTCTGGAGTCCACCCCAGCCCAGCCTGTCACAGAGCGTGCTGCAGTCAGGCACATGGCTTCATTACCTGAATTGCTCCCTGGCTTTTATAACCTCGCCCATAGTACCTTCCACCTCTTCCAAAAGTTCGTATCACCGGAGTGGAGATAACTCCTCTCGGACGCCTGCAGGGTGGGGAGGGGGAGAAGACAAAGCACAGATCAGTTTTGTTTACAACTGCTTCACCTTTAGTCTTGCTGGAACAACTTCCCCAGCTTTACTGCCTGGTGCCTATCACCAACACGTCTCTAAAGAGGCAAGGTCACTCATTCCGAATTACAGGGGTCTCCTGCTTGCAGTTGTATCAAACCCAACCAACCTTTTGGGTCTGGAGCAATAAAATGTCTGTTTCTGAATTTCTCTTCTAAAGAAACAATAAGTGATACTTTCAAGCTTTGCAGAAACACTTTCCAAATGTCAGATTAACCTCATGGCACTGTAAAACCAGAGCTCAAAATACTTTCACCTTACAAAAATAGCAATTTGAACCGCATAGAAGGCCATTTCCCCCATTTAATAACAGTTCCCCATATAAACACATGAGACAGACAGGACCTGATAAAAGAAAGTGAGGCAAAATAAAAAAATCACTTTAGTTTTGATGGGAGAATACAGAATTATCTAAGAAACTGAGGGAATAAAGGAGTTTCATCTGTATCTGGCATGTGGCAATTGATAAGCTGGGATGCTTTCCAATGGAGACTCCCAACTTAGACACATTAGGTGGTGATTTTTGGTGTGATTCAGTACAGATTAGATCAGATGAAACCAAACTTTCTCACCTTGGTCTCAGGCTGTGCCAGGGGAGTTAGTTTAGATTAGATATAATCTAAACTATATACAATAGATATTTGGAAAAATTTGCTCACAGAAAGGCTTGTCAAGCCCTGGCACAGGCTGCCCAGAGCAGTGCTGGAGTCACCATCCCCAGAACTGTTCACAAAACACAGGGATGTGGCACTTGGGGACGTGGCTGAAGGGTGAGCACGGTGGTGGGTGCTGGGCTGACACTTGGACTTGATCTCAGAGGTCTTTTCCAACCTTAACAGTTCCAGGATTCAGCTACAACTCCTTTAACTCCACCGGCTGCAGACACTGACCTTCTCTATCATTATGTCAAGAATACTGTTCTCCTAAAAATTCCTTCTGTTTTCTCAACTGGAAACACTGGATTGCTCCAGAAGCATGGGAATGCCCTGTTTCCTGATGCTGGGAGCTCCTGGTGTGACACCTGGCCCCACTGGGGCTGCTGCAGCAGCCGGGTGCTGCTCAGGGCCCTGGGCTGAGCTCAGGGAGGCTGAAGTGCCCCAGGGGAGCAGCACTGGCCTGGGCCCCCCCAGTCTCCTCTCCTATGCTGTGAGTTCCCACCCTGGGCAGTAAGAAATCAAATTCTGGGGTTCAGAAGCAACGGCAGAGAATGAAGAGAGAGGAGCTGTGGTTTGCATGTGCGTCCCTCCCACCGTGTTCCTTCCTTGCCAACCCCACTGGCTCTCCTTTTACAAGGTCAAAGTGTGCCCTTCAGGGAGCTGAGAGAGACTTTCCCCCTCAGAAAATCACACTGAATGTACTGATGGAGCAGAGCCAATCCAGAGCAGCTGGTATAATTTTACACAGTAAGAACAATATCTGAGCTCAGCATTGCAGAGACGTGAGGCAATAGGGTGAACAAGCCTGACTCGATCCCCTCTGCTGGAAAAGATAAAAATGGAATACAAGTGTGCAGAACTGGGCCACGAACTGAGACAACCTGCTGTGCTGCTTCCTAGTTGTGACCTTTGGTAGGAAATAACCTCTGCCAACATGAGCCTGGTGCTGGAGATTTAGGCTGGATGTCAGGGCAAGGTTCTTCCCTCCGAGGTGCTGGCACTGCCCAGGCTCCCCAGGGAATGGTCCCGGCCCCGAGGCTGCCAGAGCTCCAGGAGCGTTTGGACAGCGCTGCCAGGGGTGCCCAGAGTTGGGGATTGGGGCAGGGCCAGGGGCTGCACTGGATGATCCTGTGGGTCTCTTCCAGCTCAGGATATTCTGTGGTTCTGTGATTCTGTCTTTAAGCAGAACCCTTAACACAAGCACGTTTTCCTGCTGGTTCTATTTTAGTCTCAGCTGACCCAACAAACGGGTGAGCTGCCTGCAGTCCTTGTCCCTCTGACCTGTTCCATCAACCCTGCACATGAAGATTGTCCTGTTGGTGCTGATTGGATGGAGACAGGAAGATCTGACACTGACAGTTTTCCTGTCTCTTTGGGGTGACAACTTGCACCCAAACCTTACTGCCTTAAGGCAGAGCCTCCAACAAAAAGAAACTTCAGGTATTTTATCTCAAATCAAAAGCTACTACTGGTATTTCTCTGTCATGAAGGGACTGACAGCAGCAGCAACACCCTTTCAATGATCTGCTCACTGCCCAGATAAGGAGGGTTCTCAGTTGTAGAGAAATGAAGTGAAAGAGCTGAAGAAATTAATATTCTTTTAAGCCCACTTCCATCATGACTGTAACAGAGAACTATTAAACCTAGAAATGTCCTTCAGGTGTTTTCTGCTTCACAGGATTACATAATGTAGTTATCAAAAATGTTAGCATGCTTCTTAATAAATGTCCTGCCAGAAAGAAGGAGGGAATTGAATGTAATATATCTATTGATTTCATGGAAGAGAAAGTCCCAAAGTCATCTCCCCATGCAACACCAACCTCTGTGTGTGTGTCTGTATATATATATATAAATCTCAGAGTGAGTATGAATTTTACTTGCACATTAAAATGCTCTTATCTATACAAGTAACTGGTTAAAAACATTTTAAAAGGAATGTCAATGCTTTTCTTGAATATTGAGTGGGAATAATTGACCTTATATGTCCTAAAGTGTGTCATATGCAACCTCTACTGCCTCCAGCTTTTCCCTGTTTTCCTTGTTTCCCCGATCATGAAACCCCAGGTGAGAAGCACGTTCCCAGGCTGGCACTTACCCTCTGGCTGGTCCTCCCACGGACACCACCTGCAGAGGAAATGGCCCTCTCCCCCCTCGTCCACGTCTGCTTCCAGCCCAATGGCCGACTACAGTGCCGGCAATTTCAAGTTTCCCTCCCTGAGAAGGAATAGGTTGGACTCCTGCACATAAAAGCAAAACCAAACTTTGATCTTCACAATCATCACAGTAAAGTTCCAAATGAATGGAAAGCTGGTTTGCCCAGATTTCACCACACATCCCATTTCCTCTATGGATACTGTGGGATTATTGCTCATTTTGCAGTATCCCAGAACTGTTAGAACTCCAAGAGCCTGTTTCCCCCCGCCCCTTTTTAAAAATAGATATGAATTCTGAAAAGAAAAATGATCTGACATGAGTGCTTCAGTTTCAGTAATTAAAAATATACTTGAGATAAGCCTCATGAAACAAGGGCAATTTTACAAGCTGGCTGAAGATTGTTTTTCTCCTGCATTCCTAATGAAGAAGGAATTCTTGCAGGTTCAAGGCACTTTTTAGCCAACACCAAGTATCAGCATAGACCACACAGATTATATTGGCAATGAAAAGCTTACTAGGCAGGATGAGCTGTACTAACACTAAGTTGCTATAAAAATGTAGCATTCGAACAGATCTGGTTTAAAAGGTGGGTTTATCCTTCCCCCTCCACGAAGGCAGCTAAAATTACAGTTGTCTAAGATGCAACTGTAGCTTCTGCTCAAGTTGCTCATGTCTCTATACTTGTGTTTTGCCCTCAAAAATCAGCCTGGGGCATAATATGTATTTCAAGAAATCCAGGTATGTGAACTGAGCAAGATGTTACTGGTGAGACCATCAGCACCAAAAAGGTTACAAACCACAGCGTTGACACAGCCATAATTAGTCTCCAAATGTTAATAGGCTGGGAACTACACTACTGATTACATCCAGAAGGTTCCTACTTCCCTATGCAAGTCCTTCAGGTCCAAATGCAGATGGTTTGCAGGGCCAGAGTTATTCACACATGAAGCATTAGAGGTATGTTTGCTCTTAGGATAAAAGCTCAGAGGCCAGAAAGAACAGCTAAATACGAGGGAAAAATTTACCCTAAATGGGTTTCCATCATCTCACATCATACAGGAAGCGAGCAATGGGCACACAGGTAGGGAAGTAAATCCCACTGCTGTGTCCATGCCAGCACTGATGCCAGCGAAGAAGGGCTCAGAAGCAATCCAAAAGTCATTTCTATGCTGGGCCTTTGCAAAGAGCTCAACTGCCCCAGATTTTGGAAAATCCCTGTTAATACAGAGGCAGAGGCCAGGGGGTTACAGATCCCTCTTGGCCTTCGGGAGCACCGAGACAGCCCTGTGTGCGGAGGAGGGTTCTAGGCACGAGGAGGGCTGGCGCCGGGGCGTGCGGCAGGGACGGGGAGCGGAGCGGACAGCGGCCCGGGCGGGCTCTGGAGAGGGAAGCTCAGACAGTTAGGGAGACAGGAGTCAGTAGGAAAGCCTCAGACCAAACCGTACAGTGGAGGAAGCCGTTGCCAGAAGCTCTAAGAAAAGGGGTTTGGGTATAATTACCGCCCTGAAACTTGCTAGTCCTGTTGCTGTCATTGCCAGAGAAGGCTCCGGAGTGTCCTGCCGCTGCCGCCACCCGGAAGGCCCGGTAAGCGCCTGTGGCTACTGTTTCCCCATAAGGGCCTCCGAAGCCATAGACTCCTGTTAGACCCAGGGTAAAGAAAGACAGGGGAAAAGCTGTGAGGGGGCCAGGCAACCGGGACGGCCCCAGCAGTGAGGCTGCTGCCTCCTTCCACCCTTCCAGAGGCAGCTGGGAGGGCTGGGCTCCTGCGGTGACGCTGCGGCACCGCGCTGGGGCAGCCCTGGCCCAAGGCGTGTGCTGCTGGCTCGGCCAGCAAGGAGCCCTGAGCCGAAGGGCAGCGTGGGGCTTGGAATGGGACCCCACCTTCTAGGGCGCTGTAAAGGCTTGGGACTACTTTTTGGCAGTGAGCTCTGGGGGCTACAGTCACGGCACCCCTGGAATGCCCTGTCCAGTATCCAGACACCTACGGGCCTTGGTGCGGAGGGATTTTGAGGAAGGGAGCAATTCTAGGAACAGCCTGGAACGGTTATGTCACTATCTCCCTTTGAGGGTGCCAGTGGTCATATGACTGTAGCAAAACACAGAGGGGTGGGGAGGGGGAAAGCTTGTCTTCAACCCTGACAGTTAAACTGTGTCTGTTAATTTATAAATGTTTTGAACCAATTTACTGTGCAAATCAGAGCCTTTTCATACCACCCAGTGTCGATCCATTCCTCTTTTTCTAGTTCTACAGTAACAGTAAAAATATTTTGATCTGGCACAGTTACTAAAACCCTGATGAAAATACACAGCAATACAGCACATTCCGTATCACTGGGCTAATAAAAGCTACCCCAAAAGACAGAGATTGGCACGTGCCAACACAAGCTCACCACGCTCGGATGTATTTTCCCTATGAAATTGAACAGGGGTGGCAGTTTGGGAATGTGCAAGGTAAGGTAACGTGTGGCACCGCTGTCCCATCACTTACCAGCAAAGCCTCTCCCCCTGCCCTGAGGTGGTGGGACTGGCCCAAAGTGTCGAGGATACATAGAAGCTGGATAGAAAGGCATGGCAGGTGGAGGTGGGAAAGGGAGAGGATGGTTCTGCCTGGAGAAATTTAATCCTTCTAGGATGCTCTGACGCATCTTTTCAACCTTGGCTGCCTGCTCAGCCTAGGAATAAAGAGAAGGTCACAGAGGGATCATTAAAATTCTCATTTCAACTGTATAAAGCTACATTTACACAATAAATTAAAAGAAAAATGCAAAATAATAGAGAAGTAGAGACAGAATCATCATCCTAAACCTGGACTGCAAACCAGAGTCTGTGCACACAGGCTGAAACTTGCCTGGAGGGTGACAACCCTGAGAGGGACCACAGCCACCATCTAGCAAAGCTAGGATCAGCTTCCCTCCAGTCAGAAAAAAGAAGGGATACAATTTCACACCTTTCAAAAACGTTAAAAACAAAAAAATTTCGGGTCATTCAGTACACTGTTTTATCACTTTCCTGGTTTTACAGTTAGATAGTAACTTCACGTGATTTGGATACAACAAAAAACTCCTTCATTTGTATTTTAAGATGGTTGTAAGAAATGTGAAAAGATTTTGAGCTGAGGACCCCAAGAATGACTTCAGAGTCTGTAAAATCAGTTAGAAATTTTCTTTCATTACAAACTCAGTGCAGCTTAGTCCTTTGGACAGTCTGACCCAAAAAGGTGGGACTTGAACAAATGAGCAGAGAGTTTCCAACTTAACCATTCATTGTATCAGTGTTTCAGTTTTCAGAGAGAAAAGAAGTCAAATTCAACTTGATGCCTCTTTTTCCAAATCTACCCAAGCGCCATCCTACTCATCAAGAAATAGGGGATTAAACAGCAGAGCCCCCCCATTACCCTTCTCCCCGTGTCTGCCTTTAGAAGCAGCGGTGGCACCCGAGGCGGACGGTGACAGCCCACCCCAGGGAGCCCTGGGGCACACGGACACGCCCTGACCCTGCACAGCACACACCTGACCATCACAGAGGTCGATGAGCGGAACTTTCTCCCGGCTTGCTTTGATGAGCTTGGTCTGGAACAACTTCCCATCGAAATACATCCAGGGACAGCAGTGCTCCCACGGGATGGGCTGCCCGCAGGCGTCGTTGGCAAAAAGAGCCATGTCCACGCCGCTCATGAAGAGAGCAGACAGCTGGATTCCGCGGGGATCCAGATTCTCGATCTGTGCCACAACCAGGCAGATTTAGTAAGATCGCAATGAGGTGCAATTCAAAGTTACTCCAACAGTTACATTCTTTTCCAGACTCTTGCAAACAGAGGGATTTTAAAAGGTCATCCAGACTTTGCAAAGTCTGAGCACAAGAATGCACCGGAACCCCTGGCTTGCGCGTGCAGAGCTGCAATCTTCAGGAAAACTGTGGACCCATCCACCTGCTCTGGAGGCCAGAGATAAACACAAACCCCCATTTTCTCAACACAAAGTGCAGGAAACTATTTCTAAAGAGACTTACAGGAAATTAGCACTAGAAAACTTCATTAAAAATTTTATTCCAAATAATTAAGTGCTTCTGAGATGTGTGATAGAACACCTCAGGAATGAGCTCAAAGAACCATTTTTCTTCCCATGTAAGACATTTCCTTCTGCAATCCTTGATAATGGATTTTGTATTAGTTTGATTCAAGATTTTGCTTTAAGAACACATCTCTTAATAATAAAGTAGTGCTTATGCATACAACAGCTTTATTTAGGATGCAGGATAGAGACACAAAGGTGGAATTAAACAGTGAATAATAGGTAGTGGTCAAAGCAAAAAGGATTTGCTTGCAGCAAGTGTATTTTTAGCTCTGGCGTAAGGAAATATCACTACTGGTGCTCTCTGAAATACTTCTCAAAATATCAGCCCTTGCTTAGGAACATTTTCAAGACCTTGGTATTAAATTTTAAAATTAAACTCCATTACCACCTTCCTTATGCATAAGCAACCTTTAAGAGCCCAAAGACTATCCCGCTCATTATGCAGATACATAGCTGGGTTCAAATTCAGCTGCTCTTGTCTGACTTCACAAGCTGCTTCCTGTGACGACAGTAACAACCCTGAGGGAATTACTGCATCTTCCAGCTAACCAACACATCTTACGGAAGTAATCTGCATTACTTTATGTATGATTGAAAAATAACACAATTACTACTAAACCAAAATATTATTTGCTGTCAGTGGCCTTTTGTTTTGTGTTGGAATGGAAATAATATTGTCTCTGGGAATTCCTTTCTCAGGTCTCTAAGAACAGTGAATTTCACCATGGAGTTTCTTCCTGTTTGCATCAGATCTTAGAGAGCGAAGCGAAACTTTGATACTCTGTAATAGATACCTTTGCCAAAATCTCTACCCTGAGATGTCATTCAGGCTGTGGGCTCATCACATTATGTAAGTTTTAGTTAAGAATTACCTTGAGTTCCTGAAGCTGGTCAGGTTCATAGAGCTTTGGAGACAATGCCTGGGCAAGGAAAGCATCGAGTTCCTGGCGCCGCAGTATGCGCACCCCCGGCCACTGTACCATATACCTGTGAGGTGAGGGAAGCACGTCCTCCTTCAGTCCCTCTTACTGGTGACTCAGACACCCCCAGAGCACACACAGACCACGGGACAGGAGACAAACACGCTGTCCCGCTGAAAAGAGGAGCCTTCAGATACCACATTTTTTGTACACTAACTATTCTATAAGGAGAAACAGTGTTTTAGTGCTCAAAAGGCAAGATGAAGTTCAATAGAACCAAAGACAAACTTACACTTATCACTCTCAAAAATGGCTTCAATTTTATTATGTGTAATATGCTAACCTTGGATCCTGAAAGAATGATAAGGTAGTTGTCTGAAATAATTACCCCAAATGTAAGCATCTCCCAATTCCTCTGCCAATTTTCAATCTGAAAATTAAACAGTTCAGATTTTGGACCTTGTGACTTTCTCTTTGGAAAGCTGGAAAACAGAATTAATACTGCTCCTGGTGATTACCATCACCTCAACTGGATGAGCAGTTCTAACCCAGGGAGCTGCACACACCACAGGCATCATCAGGTGAGCTCGGCATCCGATAAGCTGCTCTGCAGCCTTCTCTGAACGGCTCTTTGGCTGTGCAGCTTCACCCACATGAGCCTCTGAGGACCCAAATGTTGTTTCCTCACTAAGCTGAAGCCTCAAGTATACTAAGGGAGAACTAACTCAAATAATACAGCCTCTTTGCAATACAAGATCCTTTCTGTCTCCCCATCAGTCCTTTGGAGGCTGAGAAGGAACTCCACAATGCTTCTCTGAATCAAACCAAACCCTCTCCCAGTGAGGCTGCAAACACGAATTAACGCTTTCCACAGAGCTCCTGCAGTAAAACCCTTCCCCAGAGGTGACACTGACCTCAGCACACAGCAGAGCACCATAAGATGAGTGGGCACGTTAGTTGGGTTGAGCATTGCTGGTGTGTCTGATCGCATACAGGCCAGAAATGCCCTCATCCGTCGGTTCTTGTCTTCCACGGCTTTGCCCAGCCACAGCTTCTTCAGGTTTGGGCACGTCCACTCCCTGAAGGCCAGGGCTTCCACCAGCTCCGGGGTCTGAGGGGATTTGCCTTTGTAAGCAGCCCATTCCTTAATTATCACTGGTGAAACTGCAGAACGGCAGCAGCAGAAAGAAATCAGGATGGGTTAGTATTTCATATTCCAGCATTTATTTCGAACTTCATATGCAAGAGATTTTGATTCAAAAAGCATCACTTTGAGACCGCAGTAGTGTGTTGGATTACATTGCCAAACTGGTAATTCAAACCCTGCATGAAATATCTTTTAATTGTGATCACGTACAACTTAAGTGTATACAGACATGCATACACTACAAAAGTCATGCTAATGTTTTCAAATGAATATGCAACATAAAGGAAATACACATTTTTTAAAAACAAACAGCACAACTTTCCCTGGAAGTGTTCAAGGCCAAGGTGGACAGGGCTTGAAGAAACCTGGTCTACTGGCAGAGGACTGGAAATGGACAGCCTTTAAGATCCCTTCCAATCTAAACTATTCTGTGATTTTAACTTAAAAGTGCAATTTTCCCCTTAAATATGTGTCATATCTGTGTGTGATCATACTGTCCCATCTGATAATACCTGTGTGTGACTGGAAACCTACAGAGATAAACAGAAATAGTACATGAACACAAATATGATCCTGGTGATTTTATTTGAATCGTATTTAAACCTGGTATTATTATACTTGTCTGCAGCTGTTCGGCTACTGCAACGGAATGAGATCTCAATTATAGGCGGGTTTGGAGTTCTTCTCCCTAAAAATTTTACAGAACATTACTTTACGTAAGCCCTCCCGTTTATGCACTGTCCCTATGAAGAGATGAGCAGCTTTGTGCCTCAGCTCCCTTTCATCCACAGCAGCACAAAGACAGCTCACTCGACTCTGACGCTAAATCCCCTTCCTTCTTCTGTCTGAAGACAACCAGAACAGAGCCCAAGTTCAGGTCGAGGCTGAGACACGACACCCCTGGCCTTGGAGCAACCCCGCGCCCGACACGGCTCACGACGCGTCTGCACCCTGCTTGCCCCGAGCCCAGCTATGCAGTGCGGAAAGGTTCAGGGAACTTGTTAGTGCAGGTTCAGGTTACAGCCTGGGGAGATCCCTGCGGGAGCCCAGACCTGCTCTTTGTGCTGGAAATCCACGGGATACAGCCCCGGGAACACGTCCCACTGGTGCCAGCACGGGCCTGACAGCTACAAAGCCTCCTTCAGCAACGGGGCAGCAGTCTAACATGATTCTACAGCCAGGGGCAGGCAAACCACGGCACAGGTGATGGTCAGGATTAAAGAAAGAAACTCCAGAACACCCCAAAGAGCTCTCCTGCTTTTCGGGAATAAACCCAGCCTAGCACTACAGCTACCCTTCACAGAGCTCAGGGCAGTTTTACCAACATCACACACAGCCATTCACATAAACATTCTGATATATTTAGTTGGTCGCCTCACTATAAAATCATGTTCTATTTTAGTTGCTCCCAGGTTTTACACACCACAACGCTCTAAAGATGGGCCCCAGCAGAGCAGCCCTACCCTAGCGCACAGCTCATCTCCCTGAGTTTCTCTGCTTGCTGAGGCCTGGAGCAGCAAACACAAATAAAAGGATGTATTTTATGTGGGCTTTCAAACCCTTCTGTAACTGCTTTAGATATCACAAGTAAAGCTGTGCACACCACCAGTGCTTCCCTGATGTTTCTTTCACTTACACTGAACACATGAAGACCTTAAGCTAAGAAGGGCATGTTTATGTTTTCTATCTTGTATTTCCACATTCGAATCTGGTTCAAAGCTTTTAATCTGTGGATGAGAACTTCCATGGCCCTGTGACGTGAAGGCCATAGGAAGAACACCTCAGCCTGTTCTTCAGTCACATGCTACAGAGGTCACACTAGAGATCCACACTGGCTTCTATGCTGTGCTAAATAATAATAATAATAATTTGCAAGACCCCTGGAATGGCTGCAGTGGAAACAGACCTTAAAGCTCATCTTGTTCCATCCCCTGCTGTGGCAGGGCAACCTGCACCAGGGCCTCACCACTCTCACAAGGATGAACTTCTTCCCAATATCCCATATTTGCCTTCTGGAAGCCATTCCCCTTGTTCTGCCCCTCCATGCCCTTGTCCCCAGTCCCTCTCCAGCTCTCCTGGAGTCTCTTTAGGTACTGGAAGGGGCTTTGAGTCTCCCTGGAGTCTTCTCTTCTCCAGGCTAAAGAGTTCCCGCAGAGTGTCTCCACAGCAGAAGTGTTCCAGCCCGCAGAACACCTTCATGGCCTTCTCTGGACTTGCTCCTGCAGGCCCCTGCCCTGTGCTGAGGACCCCAGGGCTTGATGGAGGTAACCCTGCTCCTTGTGGAAAGGGTTAACACGAGGGTCCGTCCAGTGGGCTGGAACACAGCTCCCTCTCTGAGTGATGGGGATGAGGAATTGCAGCTGAATCCATTGACAAGAAACTGTAGCACTGTTCACCCCAAATTAGCATTTAACCTAGGAGGTGAATCCAGGACTTGTCCATATCCACTGATTTCTCCAGGGCATTTCTTCAACCTTTGACAAACCTGTGCTGAGACTGCTGCCAAACTACTGCATCCTCAGCTGCCGGAATCTCTGTCCTCAGAGGGACGTGTGGCATTTCCTCCCATGACTTCCACTGAGAAATGAGCAGTGCCTACCCCGAAAACTCCATCAATTGCAACTAGGGGCAGCACGTTCAGCCCCATTCCCTTGGTGATGATACCGTTTTCATACCAAACCCCATCCTACTGCTCATCAGCAGGTTTGAATACTCACAGAGGCCCAAGGCACCACACAATCCATGGACCTCTGCTTTCAACAGTGCGCTCACGACTTGCTGAGGTCAATCCAAGCAAAGAGGGTCAGCATCAACCTGCACAGCAGTGACCTGCCTGATGAACACCTGAGCGCTGTCACAGGCTCTGGGGGCAGCAGCCACAGCACCCCACCGGAGCTCTGGTTGCCACTCACAGCTCCAGTGGTTCTGGTCTTACTCATTAACCGTAATTTTTAACCTTGCAATCCTTCCTGACAGCACAGCTTGAGCTCAGCACGCTTGATTGTGCACGAGGGCTACTGCCCAAGAGACACGGTTTTCCTCTTGGCAGGACGGCACCGGCTGAGCACAGCCCTGATGGGGAGCGGCACATCACAAGGTGGCTGGGCTTAAAATAACAAACCTTGGGATCCAACAGGAGCTCTGACAGCTTGTGCAGTGTGCGCTCTGCCACGGAGCAGAAAGAGCAGATGGTTTCACTGCACACATGGATTTATCAGGACGTGGAAATAACCTGGTTCAGGGCTTGACAAGAAGAGCAAGGGAGACCCTTGGTTTCTACCTCCTCTGAGGGAAGGGCAGCACGGGCAGTACCGTGCCCCAGGCAGCCAAACACAACCAGGCACTGTGACCCAGCCTCTCCTGTCCTCTGGGAGCAGAGACGAGGCCATGTACAGCAAAGGCATCTCTTGGCAGACACTGATCACTGAAGAACCCCCCTGATTGCTGCTTCTGTTGTTTCTCATGGGCTTTTCAACTTCAAACAAAAAATAACGATTTAAAAGACAAGAAGCCGTGCATTTCATGAGAGATCCATTATCTTGCCATCTATATATTTAGTAATAATCCTGATGTGTCAGTTTCTTATGCATTTTTCCCAGCCTTTCATAACCCTCACATGCAATATCCTTGCCAATTATTCAGCACTATTATTACATTGCCAGTGTTATGGTTTGTACAACAAAGATGACAGGATTTCAGATATTAATATTCATTACCTCTCTGCATATATCTTAAGTACCATTTACATTTCTTCAGAAACTAATTTCTTAATTCTCTTAACATATCTTAATTCCTAGATTTTCTCTTAATTGTCTTCATTACTGCATTTCACAACTTACTCATTTTTGAGAGCAGCAAAGTAATTTAGACACTGGAGGAGAATAAGCATCACTAGTTCGTTATAGCCTGGGTCCTCAGAAAAGTTGGAGAGGTCCAGTCAGTGCTGCAGACACTGTTCTCTCTCGCAGACTGCCCAAGCCTGGCTGCTTTGCAAGAGCCAACCAAAGTAAAGGCGTTCCTGCAGCAGAGCCCCTTCCCACCCCACACCTGCCCAGAGCCCAAGCCCATCTGCACCGGCACTGCCAGCTCTGCAGCGAGCAAGGAGCTCCTGGGCATGTGTTCAAATGGGGTTTTGCTTTCTTAAGAGCTTGGTCAGCCCTAGCTGGAAGTAGGTCAGTAGCTGAATGCGTCCTGCAGCAAGATCTGCCAGAGCTCCTGTAACTAAACCAAGTCGGCAGCAGTGAGCTCACCCTCCACTGAGAGTAACTCTGGAAAGCAGGATAAGTGAACAGAAAATAGATTATATAGGCTTCCCCAGTAGCTTACAGAGAACATTCTAGGTTTACAAGATTAAACCTGAAGCAGACCTCCAGCAGTCAGCCACTTCACCAAAAAAAGGCTGTAGTACACTTTTCAGGACAGAAGTCTCATGAGGATAAATGAAGACTGCAAATAAAATCACTGTTTTAATCCTCAAATAACCTTGTAACCCGAAATACTACTATGCTGTGTGAGTTTTAAGAAGTAAGAAGTTTGTGAGTATATATGCTGAGGTATTATTCAAGCAGGGTAAATACTGATTCCCACAAAGTAACTGGCAGAGATAAATGGCTTTTCAAACATCATTGGGAGATTATCATCTTCAGTACAAATGTACAAGAACATTTCACAATTACAAATGAAAGAGCAAAGGGAATGAATATAAAGCTTACAACTGATACTTATTTTTATCCTTTTACACATGAAGCCTGTGAATGATGATTTCATACATTCTGAATATCTGATTCTTAAATTTAGCACAGTGACAGCAGACTCCTACATTTAAATACTTGTGCTGCTGCTGCTGTGCACTGAATGCTTCAGCATTCCTGTAACCTTTATCAGCTGCTACTGCAAAGTTCAGTCATTTCCTTGCATGCATTTCATTATAACAAAAACAGAATGACGACTGGAATGACAGTAATTCTTGGAAACTGAAGACTTAAAAAGACAGCTTCCAGATTAATGAGAAGATTAACATCCCTCTCTCTGAACAAGTCAAAGGATCTCTTGACAAGGCTGTTTGCAAAAGTTTAGTCTGTCCTTACCCAGGTCTACCTTTGGTTACATTACACCCTGACTTCTGCAGGGTTTAAACCAGGTTTTCATACGCCAGTACCTGAAGGACACAAGATACTTGCAAATTTCCCTGTGGAACCTTCAGGGACAGATTTGGGAAGACAGGGCAAGTTAACCTGTGCGCCTCTCATTTTTGAAAAAAGCAGATTTGTACGTGTGTGCGGAGAACAGACGTTTCCTAAAATCCAGTTCTGCCAGACACAGAAATGGCATCACAAACTGACATCACTCTCTGCACCTCTGGCAACAGCTTAGGCAGATGTTCAAAACCAAACCTGAGAGCTTGCTTAGAAATGGCAATATTTACAGTTCTTAAACTACTATAGGAAGTAAAACTTCAAATTAACAACATCTTTTTCTCTTATCCACGGCATCCAGTAAGCCCAAAATTCCTCTGGCATCAGCTACCCTGACGGGATCTTAGCAACAATTCCCATTCAAATCATGGTACAAGTGGCTCTGAAACCACAGCAAGGGCAGGGGAATAAAGCACGGGTTCTGCAGTACGTACATTCTGGTGGAAGTCTGTTCTTTCGAAAAGCGAGCCTTTCAGTTTTCTTTCTGCTTTCTGCCAAGCTAAACAGGACTCCGTAAACATACTGACGCACTGGCCTATACAGGAGAGCAGCAGGAGGCAAGTCTTTGTTGGCTTCATCTTCTATAGAAACGGCGATTTTGATTTCACCCTGTGGCACGAAAGCAAGCAGAGAGAGATGACATGTTAGAGTGAACAAAGAGCACTCAGGTATGCACGGGAACCCTCTCCAACCCCAACACACACGGCAGCCAGGCAAGACAAATGTCACGCAGTAGTGAAGTGGATCTCAGCTCGCGCAAGGATTAGCCCAGCCTGCTTCATTTCCTCCAGGTTCTGTTGCTTTCCTCTTTCCTTTCTCCATCACACATATTTGTTTGCCTGGACTAGCTACATGTGAGGATTAATTAAATATTGCTCTTTTAATACAGGCACTTGGAAAAACAGTATATATGGAAATAGAGCAATGTGCTTTTAGACAGCCAAAGCACATTTGAAGCTCATCTAGATTTCAGGCAGTTATTTTAAAAAATATTCAGGCTGTCTAAAAACACCAGTCTGACTTTTTGCTGCAGGATTTGAAACAGTACTGGGGACTCGCTGTAAAAAATAATGCATGAGCGCACCTGGACAAAAACCACCTACCTGGGAATTACTTGAGTAAGGTTGGGTTTGAATATATGTATATAAAAGTTTAGCATTTTATACCTTTTAAAAAAAAAAGCATGAAAGAACCTTCCACCATTTTCTCTCAAAACAGCAACACTGTTTTCTATAGCTGCACATCCAAACATGTTAAGATATTCTTGGAAAATGACTGACTGCACTGCCCCCAAAAATCAACCTTTATTTTTAACACTGGCAAGAAAACACTCCATTGTGCTACTTTCTCTTAAAACACCCCCTATTTAAACTACACCAGTAATGAATCCTGAAGGTGACACCTTGAAGTGATTCATTAGGATATTGTCGGGTTTAACTCGGACAACACTGCCTTAGGTGCAAGCTGTGTCTGAAAGGTCCCTCAGTAACAGCAACACAACCTCGAACCCTGGGGTCAGTTCTGAGCCCTTCTCAAGAGAGAGCCTGAGGGGCTGGAGCGTGTCCAGAGAAGGGAGCAGAGCTGGGAAGGGGCTCAGCCTGGAGCAAAGGAGGCTCAGGGGGCCCTTCTGGCTCTGCACAACTCCTGACAGGAGGGGGCAGCCGGGGGGGTCGGGCTCTGCTCCCAGGGACAGGGACAGGAGCACAGGGAACGGCCTCAGGCAGCAGTGGTGGAATCCCCATCCCCGGAGGATTTAAAAGCACCTGGGGACATGGTTCAGTGGTGGCCGTGGCAGCGCTGGGTTAACAGCTGTACTGAGTGATCTTAAGGATCTTCTCAAACCTAAATGATTCTGTGATTAAACATGAAGTAGTATTTAAACATGCTAAGAGTATTTGGCTATGCAGAGCATGAAACAGAACTGACATCAAAGGTCTCACAGACCTTTTGATTCTTCCTGCCTTTGACAGGAAGGTGTAAGAACATGACAGCAACACGAGCTGTGGTACTAAACCAACAAATGGGAAATAGGAAATCCAAACCTCAACTTCGATGCAGTAACTTTTAGTTTGATGGATTTCAGATCTGCCTGTGGTCCTTACGGTCCCAAAGAGGATTTTTAAGGTGAATAAAGGTTAACAGGAATGGGGACAGTGCCATTTTGCTAGCTGCTGGTACAAAAGGGATTTCTTAGAGCTGCTGGATTTCTCATGGGGCCAGCTACCAGCTATGGGAGGGATCAGATTGGGAGGGAAAACAATCTCAGTACTTCTGAATGCTGAAAATAGAAAAGACTTGGCACAGACACCAAAGCACATACGCAGGAAATTTTAGATGGAAATGGACTCTGCACAAACACACACACACAGACATATAGACATATGCATAGAGATACACAAATACCTGCATATAGTTGGGAAAAATTAATTAATTTTGTAAATAAACACTTCTAATTATAGTCATCTCATATTTATTAGAACAGTGTACCAGATCAGTGGTTAGAAAACAGGGGGGAAAAACTGGTTCAAAGGACTAAAAGGGGACCAGAACTTAGAGCATTAAAAAGGATGTAAAAAATCTGATACTCTTTAGCCAGAAATGCCAGGGCAATTATCTTCACAGAATCATTATCCCACAGCACCTCATCTTTAAATGTCATACCTTGGTTAGGACATGAAAGATGTAGGGATACATTAACCCCTTCTTGTGCCTGTGCTCTGCCACTCGTAATACTTCAGGTGCTACCGGAGGTAATGGAGGGGTGGTGATGTCCATGTGGTTTCTGGTGGGCATGGACAACAGGCAGGGGATTTGTGGATTACTGCTTTGATTCCCTTTGACATCAGCTGCCTGACTTCCTGAAGAAGCACTAGAGGAACCTTCTGCCTGTAACAGAACATACAAAACAAAGCACTGTGGATGTGTCCAGAAACACAGCGCGAGATCAGCCAAGAGAAACAGCAAACTTCCTCCCTCGCCCCCAGTGAAAAGAGCAAACCTTCACATCACGCTGGTGCAGTGTGCAGAACACGTTACCCAGAGCTGGCTGCAAGGCTTCCAGGAAACAGAAACCTTCAGCCATTGTTTGCTAGTAGAACCAAATTACTAAGAAAATAAATATTATGATAAAACTTTTAACTTATTAACAGCAACAGTAATTACTATTTGTTAAAATTTTTAACTGCGTAAGGCAGAAGTGGACTGAGGGCCTTTTAGCGACCTCTAAATGGCCTCTTAACTCAGGATTTTCAAGATACTCCCAACTCAGTGTGTTAACTGACAGTCACACAGTCTGTAATTTAGCTAGACTTCCATAAAAACAGCCCTTCTCAGCCTGCAATTCCAGATGAAACAGGGAAAATTACACAGTTCAATTAAACAACATGTAAAATACATAGTGTCCAAACTCAAACGTCTGATAAATGTTGTTGGTTTTTTCGGTTGCTTAGGGTTTTTTTTAACATAAAAGCTCTTTTGTCTGAGAAGATTTTAAGAGAAAATGGCGAAGTTTTCTGACTGAGAGACTGAAGTGGCATTCTATTCCAGTTCTAGAAATGCAGTTCATAAACTAATGGGAAAAATATGATGCATAAAAATATGCTGTAAATCTCTTAGCCTTCATAAGGATTTATGCTGATTTCCCACAGATACAACAAAAAAAAATTTAGAGTTCATTCCCAGAAATCCCGGGCCTCAAAACCGAAAGCTGGTTTTACCTTTACAGCTCATGTTAGATTCATGTCTCTAAATTATTACAGCAGTACTAAAAACTCTGGAGACCAAAATTTGATCGCTTGATGATACATCAAGCATGAGTATTTTCACAATATGTGTAAAGAAGTTCACCTGCGTCCTAAGACTTGAAAGGCAAAGCTGAAACAGAAATGTCCAAAGCATGAAATCCCCCAGAACATGTAACAAAAAATAGGCCCAACCAAACTCAGGTTCATGGTTCCCTTCAGACCCATGAAAAACACAAACCTGCATGCGAACCAGAAAAAACCCCAACCAACTTCCAAAAACCTTCTACAGAAAGATGTAGGTAGAAAAAACAGGCTCCAGCAAAATATCAAAGGGCAACCTTGTTTTCAGATGACATTTTAATCACACAAGGAAGAAGTTACTGAAAATTTGTATTTTAGTTGGTAATTTGGACTTCACTTTAAATCATAAAAATGGAAATATATAGATGAGACAGTTAAAACCTTTAAACCAGAACACTTCCAACACAACATGTTTTATATCACAGCTTTATTAAATGTGTATTACAGGATCAAATATTTCTAGATCAGGTTAAAGGATTTTGTCCCTGTCTTCTCCTACTCCAACAACTGTAAATCAGCGATGCTGAACCACAGCGAGAAGTTTATAGAACCCTCAATTACTGGGGGCACACAGGGAACACAAAAAACCCCACATGACAGTAATGCTTTCCCTGCCTGCACTACCCAGGTTCTTCCTGGATCTGCTCCCGGAATATTCCAACACCTCAACTGAGGAAACACCGCAGCTAAAAGGTGATTTTCTTCTTTAGAAATATGCATCCAGCCAAATGAGAGGAGCTTACCTTTGTCATGTAGAATCACACTGAGATAACTGCAAGGAATTTTGACATTTAAGTCAAGTGAAAGGAGTGTCAAGACTGCTGCTACCTGCCTGATCTGTGATGGATTTTCAGCACTTTACCTCAGAAATTCACACAGCTCACTCAGCTGAAACCTTCACAGAATCACAGATTGGAAGGGACCTTCGAGACCATCCAATTCCACCCCTTGCCGTGGGCAGGGACACCTTCCACTATCCCAGGGTGCTCCAAGCCCTGTCCCACCTGGCCTTGGACATTCCAGGGATGGGGCAGCCACAGCTTCTCTGGACAACTTCTTCAGGAAGAGGTAGTGACCTCTTCTATCAGTCATTGATGTTCACCTCTCCAGGAAATGAGTTCATTTACAAAATGTACTCAAACCCTTCCTGGTGTGCTCAACAGATACCTCTGCCTCCTCCTGCTACTCAGGCCTGAAGAAGAGGTTTGATAATAAAAAAACAGGCAAGTAAAGCGCAGGGGCATTAATCCATTGAACTGGATATCCTGAAGTCAGCCTGTGTGCACACATCCACTGGAAGTTTATCGGGTGCTCGTACAGCTCTGGCCTGCTCTGGGGGAGGCACGGGCTGCCCAGGGAAAGGACAGCTCAGGGCTGCACACACGGCCCGGCCCAGCCCAGCCGAGAAGAAAGGAGTGTAATAGGTCAAATTAGCATCTGCCTACGGTGACTAATCCCCAGGCAGACACAGTTATCGTACAGGCACAGTCTGCAGAAATAATAACTGCTGATGGATGAAATCATCCACTTGATATTTTAAGCACAAAAGTCCAAGTTTACTGGAATTCCTAAGTCAAAAGTACAGGGAAAATGTTCTGTTTGCTCACGGTGTAACTAACTCAAGATCGGGGTTTTGGACAGCCAACAGTTGGTGCACAGCTCCACCATCAAGGCAAGAGATATTGAGTGCAAATGCTCTGAATGTTTTTCCCAACACAGATCAAACCTGAATAGAGACCATCATATTCTTGATTTGACAGTGGTATGAAACCCTAAATTTAATAATGATAATCTTTACCAAGGGCTTATCTAGCCCATCCTTACCTAGTTGAGCAGCACCACTGACCGGTGCCATGGAGCTACTTTGACAGGTATCCTGTGAAATTCCTGCCGTGCAGTTTAACTCCCCAGCTGGGCTCTCATAGCCCTGCCGTGGCCTGGGGCTAACCCCGCAGGTGTCAGAGCTGTGCTCGCTGCACTGTGGCTCACTCGGACACTCAGACTGTTACACCCCTTCCCAAAAACCCACCAGGCACTACTGGAAACCCAGAGAGCAGCAGCTGAGGGTGATGTTTGGCTAAGGGCCAAACGAGGTTATCGATTTGTTGCTGGTTTGTATCTAGGATTTTCTAACACATCCTATTTCATGTTTGTTTTTATGTAGATGCTACAATGTCCTCGAAAACTTCCTCCTGTACTCTGAAGCTGCTGTTTTGCAATTCACAAGGAAGTGTAAAGGTTTGTACTAAATACTATGGATCAATATGGTTTGCTGTGAATCTCTAACACAAAGTAACAAACTGTGATGTCTGGAATTGAAGGAAATACCTTTGTTTGGTCTCCCAGCTCTCCACGCGTCTGACCTTCCGACTGGGTTCCTGGCTTTTCCCAGCCTATTTTGTTCCCACTGACATGGCTGAAGGACAACAGAAAGAAAAACATCACACTAAAATGCAGTTTGAGACAGAGAAACAAATCCTCGGTGTCTGTGACTGGAATTTTGGGCAAGATATTCTGATTTTAAGGGATGCTTTCTATTAAAAATGTCCATTTGCAGGAGTCTTGAAAAGACTTTAACACCGACATTTATCCATTTACACTATGTCAACATTTGGATTGTATTTAAAAGCTGCATATTATGATAACTAAATAATTTTCACACAAGAAACATTCTTGATTGAACTTTAAATATTTGCCTATGCCAAGGAATTTTCTCTATCAGAAGACTGTCTTCAAACTGTGATATAAATGACCCTGCCTAAACTTCAGTGTCTGAATTTATTGCGTAAAATGCATAAGGACCACTGAAAAAATGCCAAAAATCATCTTCCATTGCTTTTTCTACCACATGCACATTTCCAGTTCTGCACTGCCTGGAAGCTACACTGAACACTACAAGTTCAGTGAAGTTCCACAGTTTTCAGCTTCTGAAATTTTAACGAATTATACTGTGGAGTAGGAATATTTTTTATACAAAGTAAAGGACTGGAAGGCTTTATGACATTTACCAAAACCTCACTCTCTCAATAAAACATAAGGGCAGAAGAGGCAAAACACCCAACACTATTTGGTTTTGGATTCCTGCTTAAGGAACAAGGCGATGAGATTGAACCACGCACATGTCTGCAGTCACAGTGACCCAAAACTGTCTTTGTAAGGTCTATCTTATCACTAATTTGCAGATTTCTGCACGGCCAGGAGTTGGACTCCAATGATGTTAGTGGGTCCCTTCCAACTCACAGTATTCTATGATTCTTACTCTCAGGATACAGGTAAATGATTTGAAAAGGGAATTTATTTTAACAGAAGCTGAGTAAGAGAACATCCTCATGAGACACTTACTTCACTGCACCCCCATTGCCTTCATCGTTGTCAGAGGACGAAGATGTAGAAGAGGCAGGAAAATAGGTTGAATCCACGTGATTGGGGCTCCCGCTCTGGGCTGGATTTATTGGAGAAGACCGTTCATACAATGGTGTGTGTTTTCCTTCGTGAGGAATGTTGCTGTAGTTGTTCTGCTCAGACAGACTTTTCCCACCTGTCTCCAAGGTGATGGCTGGCTCAGAGAGGCTGTACGGGTATGGACCCTGGCCTTGGGCCCCACCCTGACTGGACATCTGCTGGGCCTAAAATAAAGGGATTTCTCTTGAGTGAAGGCAACTAAGGCTTTGCTTTTAAAACAGAATACATTCTGCAATCAAGTGGCCTTTCCCAAATGTACTCATTAAAACCCAGCCATCCTGAGCATCCACAAAATCTGTTCTACCAGAGTCTGTGGCATCACTGTAGCTCCAGATTTAAAATTCAGCCAGTGACTGCCCGTGCTAAGAAAGCTGGCTACACCTCTCCCACCGGACTGCAGTTTGCTGAGCACAGCAGGCCTCTCCCAGGGAGCAGGGCAGGAGCTGTACTTACCACAGGTTTTGCTTGTAGTGAGGTCTGTGGAATGTTAAGCATCTGAGAAGGAACATATGGTGGCACTATCCCAGGCATACCAAACTGATTCGGTCTGGCTGCTGTATTGCAGGGGAGGAGGGGAAAGAGAAGGAAAAAAAAAAATTGAAAAAACCAAACACTCATGAAAACACTCAGTATTTGACACAAATGTTACCCTCTTTGTCCTTTTGCTTCTACAGTTTATTTATCCTTGTTCTGTTAGCATTACTGTTTTCTTCTACGCCTTTAAGTCAGTTTTATTCATTTTTGCCTTTCAATAAAAATACTTTGTAGCTTGTGAAGTGTATTTTATGTGTCGCACCTTCTTTCAGGTCTTTGTATCTCTCATTGCTGTACATTCCTATTCTACCTGGGAATCAAAGGCAGCTTAGGGAAAAAACCCCAAGAGATGTCATAATGAAGACGCTGCCAACGTCACGCAGATACAGAATGCCGGCATTTTGTCATTTGAATATTTGACCTAGAGTAGCCTCTAAACCCTTTAACACAGGTCATTGGATGTAAATAAAGACACCCCACACCCTCAAAAAGAGCAGGAAAAATCTGTGTCATTGTACCACTAGGGTAACTTAAGATCTTTAGAAAATTTCAGCTAAAATGACATTTTAGTGTTAAGATTGGGGCATGAGTAGGAAATCCTGTGATCACACATTTTAATTTTTAACACTGCAACAATGTGTGGCTGCAATTTCAGCAGGTTTGTTACGACATCAAAAAATCAAAGACTATAAAGGGATTTCTAAAACATGTCAGCAAGGCCAGTGAGAAACGGCAAATGTTTTAATGACTAGAAATAGGAACTGTCCTCGTGAAAGGGACTGGACACCAGACTTCAGTTGCCTCAGCACATACCCTATGAAAACCTTCTTCTGAAGCCTCATCTTCAAGGGTCACTGAGAACTGGCAGAAGATACAAACATTTTCATAGGATGCTGCCAGCAGTACCATTCTGATTTAGGGTTACCCCAGGTTTTGGTTAAAACAAAAAGCCTGGCTGCTGCCATTACTTACCTAGGTAATGTGGTGGATGAAATGGCATAGGTTTATTTGTTGCTGAGTAATAAGCAACCGCTCTCTTAAACCGAGTAACTTTGTCATCTGTTCTAGACTAAAATAAAAACAAAGAGATCTGTCAGGAGCGCACCCAGGTTTGTCACCCGTAGGTCAGCACAGGGCTGTCTAGTGGTTAATGCACACCATATCTCAGGATTAATGCCTGTGGGCCCTCCAGAGCTGCAGCACTGCTCCAGAACAAGGAATGTTATGCCAGTCCATGTACGGGTAAAGTTTAAACATTCAGTCTTCATGTACAGCTGATTCTCAAAGGCAGTGCACACAGCTGGGCTACAAACCCCTCTGGTTATCAAGAATTTAAAGCACTGAGGGCAAACACAGTATTTTCACCCTCAAAAAGCATGGAACAAGAAATTAGGATAGCTAAGCCACTGCAAATACCAAGAGATTCCTATTATCAACTGATCAAATCACTATTTGATCAAGTGCAATTCTTCAACACAGACATATGGCAAAATTGATTAAAGAAAAGAAAAGAAGACAATATTTGGCTTTACGCTTTACCTGCGAATGCTGAAAAACATCTTTTGCTATGGCATCCAAATCAGTGGTGTCCTGGATGTTGCGGACGTAGTCGGCCACGGCTTTGATGACCACGTCGCAGGGCGGCAGAACCAGCTGGTGAGCGCGTACCTGCGGGAGCAACCGCGGCAGCGTCAGCTCCCCGCGCTGACAGCTCCCCAACAACTCCCTGCGGCCACATCCACCACCCCGCTGCTTCTGGGCCTTCCCCTGCTTCGTAACACTGCACCTTCAACTGCGACTCACACCATTATAATATATTTTATGTAAGTGGAACCTCACCTCCGTGTAAATACCCGCTGGTAAATATCAGCTCCAACAACAGACAAGGTCAACAACGCTGAATCTTTTATTGCTTTTTAGTTGGACATTTTCTCCAGTACAAAATGCTTCATCTAATTCATCATACACCATAATCTCCATCACACATTCACACACACATGCCAGGAAATATTTTGACACAGTTTATTTTCTGGGTGTGAAGTGATAGCAGAATTGATTAAAAAGACCCATTGGGAATAGAAACATCACTGTGTACACAGAAAAGGGAGGATCTGAAAATCAAACTGAAAAGAACCAGTATCTCAAGGAAATTTACTTTCAAGTTTCTACAGAAATAGGTCCAAAAATTATTTGAAGATTACCTGAATTATATGAAGATAGTTTGTAACTAATATTTTCAAATTTTGTGCATTTCATTATCTGTAGCAGAATATATTCATATTCACAGCATGTGTTACATCTCAGGCAAGAAATTATTTTTCTATTATAATATACATCAGCAGAGAAGGATGTCTGGGTTTCTCCTGTTTCTGTGACAGGTGCATTTCAGTATCACGAAAAGTGAACAGTTACGAACAGTTCTGTTTAGTGTAGTCAGTGGCAGGGTAATTATTTCTATTTCAGATACTAAAATCTAAATTTACAGTAGTGTGCACTCTGAATATAGGCAACAATACTAAATATAGATCACACTCACACGTAAGATTAGAGTCACAAATATTGGTGATAAAATTTTGCCCACATTTTGCCAGAAGAAGGAATAGATTTTCTTCTCCCTGGTAATCCAAGTCAGCTGTTGAACACCTCCCATTTTCCTCGTCTGTGTAACAATTACCCATCTCTGAAGCAGCTGAATCATTCCGTGGCTGTGTCATGCTGGATGTGCTCTCCGCAGAGCCCTTGCAGAAACCCTGCCCTGCTCCCTGAGCGTTCCTGCAATCTCTGCTTGGACACCCTGCGGATGACAGGAGTGAGCAATCTCCCGTGGATTTATGTGCTCTCCATGAC
Organism: Pomatostomus ruficeps; assembly: GCA_013400735.1. Taxonomy (NCBI): domain Eukaryota; kingdom Metazoa; phylum Chordata; class Aves; order Passeriformes; family Timaliidae; genus Pomatostomus; species Pomatostomus ruficeps. The sequence goes on from VYZT01025079.1 coordinate 51,478, forward strand.
GGCACTATCGAATAACCCACATAAAGCTGGCACCAAGAGAAGCCACCACATCACTCTGGCACTGACATTCAGCTCAGGCCTGGCCGTGTGAAGCCCAAGTGAGGCCTGTCAAGGGCTCCCTTTGCATATCGCTCCCATCCTGCTGCCCATAAACAGCCTCAAGATCTCACTGGAGCACTCTCTTAAATCCTCAAGTGAGACCCTCCGAAAGCATGTTTTACAGATCCTCAGACATTTCACATATTTAGATTTTCTTCTCTTCGGTTTCAAAGACATCCAGTGCAGATGTGAGAACATCCTCAAAACAAAGTGTCTTGACCTACACTACACAAAAGTCTGAAATGAAAATGGCGAAGATGTACTTTCCTGATATTAAAGAATAAGGTATCTTTCTATTCATTTCAGAACCTCCCAGAAATCCAAAACTGTAGATTTTGTAGTGAATCATAAAGGATGTTTCTAATCCTGTGTATATTAAAATCAAGCTAAGTCTTACTGCATGTTAGTGATGTTGGTGCTTCAAACTCACTTCTAGTGTCACACAAAGCATTTCAGAGCAAAAGCAGCAGCATGTTTAAACAATTTCTCATTAGAAGTTACTTTTTTCCCTTATCCTCTAGAGAAAAGTTCAGACAAGCAACAACAGGAAAATCAATTTTGGAAGGCAAACATGGAGGCAGGTCCTGCACTTGCAGGCAACCAGGCTGGAGAGCTTACACCTGAGAAGGGCTCAGTTTCTTTGCTAGTTGTGAGAGGACTCTTTCAGTTTGTGACAGAGCAGTGACAAAAATCACAAGTCACTTATTTGAAAAGCTTAAGCGGGGAAAGGCCATGAATTCTACAGAGGTGTTTGTCAAAATGAGAGGCAGAGTAACACTACAAACACAGAAGCAGCAAGATAAAAATGCCTTGGGTTTGACAAAATAAACTTGCAAAAATGCTTTTTTGGAAGAGAACAGACTCCCATAAGCACAACTCCACAGGACGATTGGGACAGTGTACAAGGTACCTAAGCTACACTTGGGAAAAGCTCCCCAAGTCTGGGAACACCCCAGCTGCCCATCATCTTCAGGAAGCAAAGCCTGTAGAGACCAATCAACACCACATTTACTGCTGTGCCTGCTGGAAACAGGTAATTGGTTCAGTTTCATTTTCAAACCATTAAAAAAGAGACCTCGAACATTCAGCTGCTGTGAGGCAACACACAGGGAACATCTTTTTTCTGCTGGTGAGTGAAAAGGTTGAAGAGGAACAAGAATTATGTCAGAAAACAAAGGAGTGAGCAGAAGCACAAGGCAAAGATGTGATACAGACTTCACCGAGACCCATGCGACAGCCCAGCACCTTCTGAACCTGAGGGCTGGGCTGCCATCCAGAACTCCCTGACAAGCCATAGGGATGAGCCAACAGAGCCTTCGGAAATTCTATAGCTATGAAAGTGAAGCCTTGCACCTGGGCAGGAATAACCCCTGGCTACTCCACAGGCTGGAGCTGTGCCAAGAGGGACCTAGGGCTGGAAGCAGCAGCAGCGCGAACGGGAGCCAGCGGGGCACACCCAGCACCAGGAGCACATCCAGGGCTCCCACTCCTCAGAGTGCACCAGGAGCACATCCAGGGCTCCCACTCCTCAGAGAGCACCAGGAGCACATCCAGGGCTCCCACTCCTCAGAGAGCACCAGGAGCACATCCAGGGCTCCCACTCCTCAGAGAGCACCAGGAGCACAGCCCTGTAGAGAAGGGGCTGAGGGAATGGGGCTTGTTCAGCGTGGCAAAGACAAGGCTTTGGAAATAGTGCCTTCCACTACCCACAGAAAGGTAAGTGAGCACCCGAGCTCTTCACAGCAGTGCATTGTGCAAGAGCAAAAGACACCAGACATAGCCTGAAACAAAAAGGGCTCAGACTGCCCACAGGGCAGAGCATCTTCACCGTCGGGACCGTCAAACCACAGGGCAGGCTGCCCAGACAGGCTGTGCCGTCTCCAGCCTTGGAGATTTCCAAGACTAGTCTAGGCAATGCCCTCAGCAACCTGCTCTGACCTCAAGCTGACCACACTTTTCACAGGAGGCTGTACTAGGTGACTTCCTGAAGTCCTTTCTGACCTGCATTATGATGACCTTTAGCATCAAAAAACCCCATGACCAACAAGGCACTTACTTGAAGTGTATCTTAATAGTGTCACCTTTGTCCTCTGAGCAGCAGTGAATTACCTAAGCACCTACTTCTCCCTCTGGCAAACACCCTCTGAAGTCAACAAACACAGTAAGACAGGAATTTCCTAGAGAGATTCAGAGAAAGAGTCTAACCTGCATAGCTTGGATTGCTTTCTAGAAGCAGCTTTGCCTCTCCACTGAGATGGAACAACCAAGGAGAAGGAGTTGCCGTGCATACTCTCCTTATTTATAGAGGGAGACTGCATTAAGCTTGTTTCTAAGGTTACCTTGTGAATGAAGAGTCAGCACTTCTTCAGTGGTCTGTGCTCCCAAACAGGCACCTACTCCTTCCAGAGGTAGGAAACTGCCCTCCCAAACTCATTCTGACCGTATTACACATTGATCTTGAAGCTCCACACTGTAACCCGTTTTTCCAGAATAAGAACCAAACTGTCTTTGTCTTAAAGATAAATCCCAAAGCACACAAATAAAAAGCAGGATAATGCTGGTTTACAAACAAGCTCTAGCAATCAGACGATTTCGCAGGAAATCTGTCAACTCCTTTCTTGTTTCAAACCCCTGATCTGGGTGGTCACTTCAGTGAACTCTGAGCTCAGGTAGGTGACAGGACTCAAGTGCAGGTCTGCACACTTATCACATGTTTCCACAGGGCCATGGGGACAGATGAGATCCTGACTCAGAACAGGTCACAGCTGGCTTCTGATTCTTCCTCCCTGTTGCAGCAACAGCAATTCCTATCTCTTCATTCAAATTTGGCCATGGAATCTTCACAGTTCTGCTGAGCAGTGAAGTGTTGGTGTCTCCTGAAAGGCTTTTCATCCAGCGCACAGAGACGTTGTCCTGACTCTCGGGTTCATTTCCTTCCAGATGTGGAGTATGGATTCTGCAGTCAGGTTTTCCATTTTCCTCCCATCTTCCCATTTCTACTCAGCTGTTCCCGGATGAACACCACCATTTAAAACAGACGTAGGGGTTCCTCTGGTTTGCTTTTTTCCCCTCCCCATGGTGACTCCAGGGGAGACCCAGCAATTTCCACCAGCATAGCTGGTAGTTTCTTTTCTAAGTTACCCTTTTTCACTGGTGAACTGGCAAAGCTTCTCTTGCAGGAAAAATAACTATTTATAATAAAAGATTGAGAGAGAATGCAGGAAATAAATTGTACTTTATTAACTGTCACAGTTCTCCCTGAAAAGCAACAAATCTGGCCACTGGAACAGAATCCGTCAGCTTTGATGCTCAAGACCATACTGCCCTAAAGACAAAAGATTAAAATCTTTACACGGTGAGAAAAAGCTTTCTAAATCCTGAGCTGAATGAGGTGTGGGATTAAAGCCCTGGGTTCCCGAGCATGGAGAACACTCAGCTGTGACTCTAAATAGACACAACAAAGCAAAGTTTGTAAGCACAGCCCAGGAAGGACATCCTGGGGAAACACAACAACTTCCCCCCATTTCCAGTTTTCATGAAGCCTTGTGCTTTTTGGGACTGTTCTGAAACTACTTGTGGTTAATAGGAATGTTTTTTAGGGTTTTTTAGGCATTCATAAAATTTACAAGTAATATTGCTCTGTGCACATCTACACTGAAGAGGTCCCTACAGAGAGCTGTGGTGCCATCACTGACATACTAGCATGTCAATGAAATTAAACTCAATTAATGACCTCCTGAAACAAGTTATCATTTCAAAACGTGAGCACTGTAAAATTTAAGCTGAAACAAACAGGCAGTTGTTCCATTACCAGTACCTAAGGGAGACTGGTTTGCTGGAGACGTGTCCTTCCACCTGACACCACTGCCAAGCAGGGGACAGAGGTGCTGTGTCCCGTTTGGGGCTGTGCACTGAACAAATGGCCAGCAAGCTGCCGTGAAATCCAAAATCCCGTGTTGTGCTAGCCCTCCCTCAGTCCGGGCACTCATCTGGGGCTTTGCATGCTAACAGCGCAGCAGTTTTCACGGAACCTTTGACAGCCAAATGGGAACTGCTTTCATATCGAATTACACCGGCCAACAGATAAAATCCATCAGGGAGGACTGCCTAAGGCAGGCCAGGATGCTCTGAGGGCACACGTTCCCTTCCTTGGGATGCCAGCTACAAAGCCCTGTTGGCGTTGCCACTGAACATGTACATCTAGAAGCAAAGATGACAGATATCTAATTTTCATTCGAGTAACTCAGTATAAATTTAGAGGGCTTTCCAGGAGGCCTAGGTGTCTGAAGTCATAATCTGACCCATCTGACAAACAAGTCTACTCAGGCTAGACCACAGAAAAGAATTACCAGAAAGTTTATCACCCACTTGGCAAAAAGCCCTACATTTTAACCTTTTTAGTAAAAAAGGAAAATACAGGCACACTCTTTCATTTTTTCACCTCAAATTTTACACGTAGCAAACATGCATGCAGGTTTTGTTTGGCCACTGGAATGTGCTGACACTTACCTTTCTGAACACCACAGCAGCAGCAAAACAGAGGATGAGTGCAACATCAAATGTCACAGCTGTTCACTAAGCAATGCACATGCAAGCCTTAAAAATTCTGCTGAAAATCTGGCTGGTTTTAAATTCTACCTTTGGCAAAACAAGTTTTCAAGGCTTAATAACCTCACAGAACAAAAGGGGAAAAACCCACCTATTTTTGCTGTAGAAATAGCAAAAGAGTCTGACAGAATTTAAAAAAACCAGATGATTATTTGCTGCATGGTACACCTTAGGAAAAAGGCAAATAGATATATCTGTTGTGGCAGAGAGAAAGGTCACTCTGATCCCATTCTCTGATGTGTCCAGTTTCCCTTTTATAGCTGTCTACTTGGCAGATGCACGAGGCAAGTGTGATGAAGCAGCAGAACACACATACTGTAAACTAAGAGCATCAGGCAAGTTACTTGTCTCAACTCCCCCCCAAAACTACCAAAGGCCACTTCAGCTTTCTCGTGCAATCTGTTCTCCAGCATATTTACACTTTAAATACCAAAAACGGACTATTGCACACAAACGCAGAGCAGCAGAAAATAAAACAAGATGGTAGGAAGATATACAGCTCATTATTTTTGATAGCTGAAGAACATGACTAAACAAAAATCTCTCCTCTTCAGGAAAGAGGAGAGCAAGAAGCTGCACTCCCCAAGCCAAACCACACTGGAGCTCTGGCTCGTGCAGCCGAAGGGCACTGAGGGGGATCACACAGGCTAAGTTTAGCCTTGTAAGGCCAATGACCCCAGGCATCCTCTGCGGCCAGGGACTGGGACACCTGAGGGGGAGCACAAGGGCCTCGCAGAGCTGCTCTCAGAAACCCACCACATTGCTCTTCTTAACCAGTAGCATTGATTTTAGCTCAATTTCTCCTAGTTATATTAAATTTGTACCTTAAGTGAAGCTAGTGGATGTTCTGGACCAAGTAAACTCCAATGAAAGGAAGCCAAATCTTCATCAGGTAGAATATGATTACCTGGAACATAACGCAGAACTCCTTTAAGTACACTGTAAAACGTTACACAGTTTCTACACCAGCACACAAATCTGCAAACAGCCCTCAGCTCCCATCAAGAGGATTAACAGATTAAACTTGCAGATAGCTTTTTGTTACTCCAGAAAAACCGAATTAGCATGCTGCTGCTGCAGCAAGGGCCACTTCCCTGTGTGTGAGGAGCACTCTTCCATGAAACCAGCTCCCCTACAGCAGCAACGGAGCCAGGCACAGCACGGGGTGCACCTCAGGCCAGGGAGTCCCGTTAGGGAATCCTCAACGGATTTCATAATGTGGGTGCAACAGCCCAAGAACTCGTTCTGTTGCTCCCTGACACACGCTGGGGAGCCCTTCCTGCACCCCAGCACGTGCCCTTACGGATCCGCACGGGAGCTGCCTCTGGAATCTGCACCAAGGCACCAGTCAGCTCTACCCAACCCTCAGCAGTGCCTGCAGCTCCAGCCACACTCAGCAGACTCCCAGTTCCTGGAGATTCTTTTGCTGATCTGACCAGGTCAGATGGGACCCTGGGCTGGCAGCAGGGAAGGAATTGGGAAATTATTTTGTTGCTCCCATGGTCAGAGACAGAGACTGTATTTGCCACAGTGTTCATACCCAAGGGAAGATCACCTACATTGTTTGTTTTTTTCTTCCAAAGCACATCACACTCAAAAAATTCCTACTAGAAAACATTTCAAACATTTGTATTAATCAAAGACATAACTAAACAACCTCTGATGGAGTTCAGTGGCTGTGGATCCAAACTTTACAAAGAGCTAAACAGAATGTATTAACACAATTCCGGCAGAAAACTCCAGGATGTATTCAATACCTGATTTTACAGAGCAGCAGCTAATTAGTGAAGGCACTGTTCATATAGAATATGACAAGACTGTCTGAATACTACAACAATTGTTTTCTTTCTTGGTATTTTGCTTGTAAAAGGAGATGTTATAATTTTTCTTCATTAGAAGCTAAACTTTAATCTCGCATCAGAGAGATTCAACCAGTTTGCTTATAACAGCCACACTCACTAATCTGGTCAAGGTAAGATTAGACAATCTTTCCAATACAGGTCTGCAAAAATCCACCCTGGGCAGAGCAGCACAGTTCGGTGGTAACTGACAATCACTCCTGAAGGTGCTGCCTTTTAAAATAATCAGGGCTTCTCCCTTCCACCAAAACCTCAATTGTTTGGTCTCCATCTGCCACTGCAGGTAAGTCCATCCCCCTGAACACACACGAGGCAGTGTTCGATCAGCTCTCACCGTGTAGCTGAAGTGCAGCAGTGTCTTCTGTGGTCCAGTTAAGAAGTGATGCCTGTACTTACCTTATGTAGTTCTAAAATTTTACTGAGGAACAGAACAGGGTTCCATAACTAAACATGTTACAAAGTGCTGTCACAGTGGGAAAGAGATCAGCGTTACATAAGCAACCTCTGTTTCTTGACCTGGCTGAACAACCTCAACATATATTGATTTTTCCCATTTTAATAGCTTATTTTAGTGTATGCCTTAGGTTTTTTTTTAAAGCAATTAGATACTAATTGAAGCCACTGCCCTTTTGAAAGAGTTCACTGAATCAGAGCCCTATATCTCACACTGGGTTTGTTTTTCTACTTGCTGAAGCTTGGGCTGCTTTTATTTTTCAAAATTATTCGGAAGTATTTGAGTCAGAAGTTACAAAATAACCCAAATCAACTCCCTGTTTACATCACCAGCAATTAGAACAGAAATTTTTAAGAGCACACTTGGAGGATGCAGTATCCAGGCCACATTTTAACTCCCCGTGCCAAGGATACCTTTATATTATAACGCTACAACTACAAACCCCTTCTGGATGAAAAGTTGTAAGAAGGAAAAAATCCGTAAAACAAGCCAACCAACCACAGTGTACACAGAACCTCATCTGAAAGCAATCTTTGGAAGTTTGCCTCACTGATAGAGTCAGAAAAATATTTTGAAAGAACACTTCAATAGAGGCTTTCTCCCCGATCAGAACTCAATCCCAAATTACTTGCCATTGCGAGGAATTTTTTAACTGCCCAGTTTAGGGTCATTCCTCAGGCTTCTCCAACTGCTCAGTGTGAGACTGAAACTTCGAGGATGTTTCTCCTCTTACAGCATTCCCCAAATTGATTCTTGGAGTTAATGATAAGAAACTATCTGAATACAAAGACACTTGAGTTTTTCGGATTCAGGGAAATACATCTGCAGCCCCAAAGCTGATTATGGCTATCACAGCTATTCTGATAGTTTGGGCCTTCTGGAATTGCAAATATGAAAACAGCAGCTTAACTGTAATTATTTCAGAACACATTATTTGATTCCTATACAAAGTACTGACATGGGAGGTTATACTGCTGTACCCAGAAAAAATTCATGTGCCTTCCCATCTCATCAAATGCTCACTCATTCCTTCCCATTGTGCTTTTCTTTATTCCACTTAACAGGATCAAAAAAGATCCAAAGAGGCCACAGAGCAAGGGCAGAATAACCTGTGAAGTGACACAAACACTCAGATATTCAACAATAATATAAAAATTTAGATTAGAGCAACCCTAAGTTAAACGTATTCCATACTATACACATCTATATGCATATAGGCACTTAGTAAGCTATTAAAAAAAAGTTACTATATTACCAAGGTTGCAAAAGTTAAAACATGTTGCCAGTACTTTAAGCCAAATTGTATCTGTTTGTTGTCAGTTTACATTATCACTTTCCACCCCAAATACCTAGGGTTCCTAAAATTCACTCATATAAAAATAACACTAAAGCCCCAAGCACAGGAAGATCCCCGGAGTATCTTCTGTTCTAACCCTGACTTCCATGAACTTTACTCTATTCTGCTTACTCATACTGAATACACACACACAAGAAATGCAAAGGAATACTCAGAACTCAACTTGTAGCTGACTGGGGGGTTTTAACCTTTGTACCAATTCGAGGGGGAGGGAGGAAAGCTACCAAATCTCTCTAGAGTAATCACGTGAAATTACCTCAAATTTCCTTCTCCTAAGAACATGCTAAAAAATACTTGGTCATGACAGATAGGAGGAGAAAAAAGTAACCAAGAGCTTCTTGTATAAAACACAAGGCCTTCAGAAACTTTATCAGCACTTTCCTCACCTACCGTTTGATATAACCAAGTGAAGCCTCAGCAGGCCACGCAGCTGCAACTGTGTGGCGACTCAAAGCCACACTTCCCATGAGGTCCATAAAGCATATCTGCAACTGGGAAACTGCTTCTCCAGCAGTAATTCTTACTCACTGAACTGGCATGCCCCAACTTATTTATAGACTCCAAAACAAAGCCAAGCAATAGTAGTCTGTCATGCAATTCCTGCAGTGGCAGCTCAGCCAACCCTCTGCCTCCCCTCCCTACACCTGCGCAGGCAGGAAAAACACACACGGACAAAAAGCAGCTCCAACTAAGTCAAATACTTGTGGCTTTCCATGCAAGATCCATCAGTTCTTTCCTTCTTAACACGGAACTTGCCTTCCTGGACTGGGAACAATATTAAAGACCACTAAAATATTAGCATTTAAAACAGTAACACAAAGCCTCTCTCATCCAGAGATATCAAAGAAGTTTTATTCCTCTATCATGTACCCACACTGAAACAAAGTGAGTGAGAAACTAAAAAGAAACTCCAGTTTTCTTAATTTGTTTGCACAGCATGACAAGATCAAGAACATGGCTGCTCCCAAAAAGCAGTTAGAATGCTGTTCTAAATAAATCTGATTCATTGGAGTCAACTTTGTCAGTAATTAATTCACTCTTCTGTCTGAGAGAGTATGACAGTTACCCTCCATCACTGCTATGGAAATAGAGTGTGTTGAAACTGTCCCATTTAAGCAGAAATGTGAAACTGGAGACATTCCCACCTAGGCAGAGTATGAGAAGCTCATGAGGATGGGAAGCAGGAGTGCTAAGAAAGCACACAGACAAAACCTATGGAATGGTACGATGTCGGTCACTTGTGCTTTCCAAAATGCGGAGTTTCACTCAATTTACAGTTCAGTGTATTTCTGTTGCAGCTGATATGCTGCCAGATTTGTTCAATACTCATTTCTGAGGGGAAAAAAAGCCCCAGTAAACCAAATACCTTCACTCCATAGGTGTTGTTTTAGGCAGAATTCAGGACAAAAGCATACTTCCAGTCTGGAAAGTGTACCATTGAAACCAGACCTCATGTACTACACAGGACCCAAACTAGAACCACAACTGTCCTGCGTCCCCCCAGCCCACAGAGAACATTCTGGCTAGGCAGAGCTCTGCCGAGTCCCTGCTTTCAACTCTTCTTTCCAGACAGCCACAATCTGCATTGCTCGAAGGTTTCTACAAACTGGGCATGTCTGACCTCAAACACACATCCAGTCCACCACACACAGCAGGAATGTCTGGAACAAAGCGATGCCTTTCCCCAGGTGCTTTGTCAAATTACACACACATTATTTTAAAACAGTTAATAGAAACTGAAATCGTAAGGCTGACTAGCAGCATCTTCACTTACCTAAAAGAGCAGCAAAAATAGGAAAGCGATTTGGATTCAGGTCCAGTTGCTTGGCAACTTCATGCATTAGGTATTGGCTTGTTGTGAGGCTTTTCCCATTCCGGCTCAGTTTTAGGGCATGGGCACTGAAATAGTAAGGGATGTTGCACAATGCATAATCGGAGTCATATGCAACCAAACCATGGAAACCTTTTTCTCTGCAGAAAGCAATTACTTCTTGATGATGATCCTCAATGCTCTGTGCAACCTATAGTGGAAGACAGAGCAATTAGCTCCGGTGTAAATGGCAGCACGGATTTATCACAACTATTAAGATATAATGGGTCTTGCTGAAACTATACATCTGAATTAAAAACACTCGAGATATTTGTAAAGTAATTTAAAAAATCCAGTGACGCAGCACATACGGACAGGACATAAGGAGCACTCGGAAGCGCAGCACACGCTCCTGGGAGCCCGCACGCTGCAGTGGCATTCTGTACTAGAGAACTCAGCTGAACAAACTCTTTATTACCAGAAACACTTAAACTCTGAAGACATTACTGTTCCCGTGTCTGTACCAGGCCATGGGGAAAGCCTTGAGGCTGTGGGTACTCCAACAGTTCAACACACCAAGATGGCCCCGATGATCAAGCACACCCATGATACTTCTAAAAGCTCTTTGGTCCTCTTTTAAACAGGCCAAACACAACTCCAGATGAACAGAGTTAACTGAAAGTCCCATGAGCACAGGGCAGTTCACCTACAGTCCTGCACTGCAACACACCTTCAGGAACTGCTACAGCTACAGTGTGCACATGAGCACCCTCAACTGCAGCCAGCTGAGGGCTTTGGACGCCTAACGCTTCCACCATCCACAATGCACATCCTGTGATTCAGAAATCCCCTTGGAAGCTGGGTGTTGGTATAACCCACCCTCACCGAGTATCCCATTTTAACAACAATGTAGATAGCCAGCTATCCCAAAATAGACGAGTACAAAACTATTAGCTTCAGTCTCCACAGCACGCATGAATAACTACAGCCTTGGTGCCAGCGAGGCTATTTATTTCCTCTGCACAACAGGAGAGAAGGTCCCAAACTCCACAGCCCGTTCCAGCAGCCCCTGCAGTCACCCACACCAAGTTTACGTGACCCTTTCTCTTCTTCTTGTGTCCTGCACGTGCTGAACCCCATGCTGAACTGCAGCATTCCAGAGAGGTAGGTCAGATTTTACTTCTCCCGTGTTCCTTCGGGAAATGCTCCCTTTCAAGCCAGATCCTGAGCAGCAGAACAGCCAGCACCTCACCTGCTCCTGCAACCAAACACCAGTTGACTAAGCTCTCCTTACTCCTAATCCTACCACCCTGTAGTCTTCAGAAAATCTTACTTCTTCAGAAACTTCCTCCATGGACTGTTTTCGAAATTTACTTTGTTCGTGAGAACACCACACATATTCATTCTTCTCACAATCACGCTGTCCTCTAGCATGAGGTGTGGGAGAAACCATAAACATTTTTGAAAAAATGTAAAGATATCAGATTTACATAGTTCCTAACTAAAAGAAGGCAACTTAGGTTTCACCTCATCCTACCCACCAGTCTTCACAGGTTTTAAATTAGAAAAATCCCTCCGATGCTTTTTAATTAAGGGTACATAGATTTAAATTATGTCCATACATCTAAACCCAACCTCTCTGCATGCACAACAAGCAGCTCTGATCTATAAAAAACCAAGTGAGAACTCCTTCTGCAGCACTAGGTGTGACACGGGTGTGCAGATAACGCAAGAGGAAGCTCGGTGTGCAGCTCCTCTGATTTCCTATGAGCTACTTCCTCTACCTCCACAGCCTCCAGTTCCCTCCCCATTTTACAGAGCTCTCTAACACAGCGCGAAGCTGCTGTGTGTTCAGGGAACACCAGAATCCATGTTCAAACAGCTGAACTGTCACAGGGAAAAGAGCTGTGTTTACCCAAGTACAGTTAACCCACAATGTGAAACTCTGAGCAGATGAGGGTCAGGGAAGAATCTCGGGGCTCTCACAAACGCAGAGATACCCAGGAGCTTGCAGGCTTCAAAACCAACCCAGGAGGGGACGTGGCGGAAAGCACAGCCAGGAGTTTGGAATCATTTTCAAGTCTAAATCTTGTGTAAACATTCATGGTGCTGGCTCAGAAAGAGAGAATCCTGCCTGAGTAAATATGCACCAGCACCTTTCGGTATTGAGAACAAAATAGTCTCCCCAGAGTATTAGAGTTGTTAAGAACTCCACTGCCTAAATACTTAAATTTTAGCAAACCTACTTTGCATAAAAGTTTCTTTTAAGAATTATTCCCTGCAAACTGAAAAACACTGGGTCACAACAAAACCAAGAACCCGCAGGATATTTGTTATAACGTGGAGGAACCTGTTATTTTCACATCCTGCTGAAACCATCTGTGAGTGATTTATAATTGTTCTGGATAGAAGACATTACTCTTTTTCTCCCCTCTAATTACCAAAATAGATTAAATTCGTAGCCAGTTTCTAGCTTCACACAGAAACCTACTCCAGACTGAAATGTTCCCAAAAATATGAAAATCAATTTCATATTTAAAGTCAATAACTATTCTCAAACCCAACTTCTCAAAGCAAAGTGAGAAAACACTACAATTTAACAAATGTCTTATGCATATGTAAATTTTAAAAATCACCTATACATGTAAATAAAAATCACACCTTCAAGATGCATTTGTTCTGTGCCCATCAGGAGGGCTACACCAAAGTGAGAGTGAGAATAAAACTGAAGGAAGGTTTAGAGAAAAAAAGACATATGTTACAAAGCAGATTTAGAAAGATAAGGAATAATGTAAGAGAAGAAGAAAAGCAGAGAAGGAAAGTGATTTAAGCTCAGCAGTATCTTTGATGTGTATTATGCATGTGACCACTATAAGCATGAAATATCCTTCCTAAACTGAAAAAGAATCCACTAAAACTAGATTTATCCACAGAGTTCCTTGACAACTGAAAAAATGAAGCATCAAACAGAAATTGCTGCTCTCCTTCCCAAACCCAGGACAGCTGAGCAGTGCAGAGAACCAGCGCAGTTTGGACATTCATGGTGGTGGCTCGGGGGTGTGGACAGCAACAACCTCTCCCCCCACAGCCCTCAGCACCTGGTCCTCAGCTGCCAACTCCCAGGGCTAACCTGACACAGACAAATAAATATACACCTCGCAAACCTTCTCCATCAAAACTGGGGGGATGTTGTATTTATTGAGATCTTGCAAGTTTGGGGCATTTTTTTAATGACAGAAAAGGGACTCAGTATGAGTGTGCTCACACTCCTATAACTGCTTCCAGAGATCAGGAGTAAGGCCTGTCACCAAGAAACCACAAAGGAGCTAATGCTGCAGCTGCACTGGAAAGTAAACAAAATGCTACAGGTGATACTGCTGTCAAATGCAGCAGCTTGGTTCGGATGTATGTACCTGAGGCAGGTCTGAGACAGAAAATGTTTAACAAACTAACTACTGCAAGCACCAAATTTCCACCGAGATCAAAACAGCTGGCTTCCTGTTGGGTACTGTGCATTTCCATGTTGCTTTAAACCAAGTCTCTACTTTAATACATTGAAAGAAAAAAAAACATTCTTATTTTACCCCATTCACTGCTTTTACTAATGATCTCTAGTTCTCAATACCAAATGAGAAGGATTTATAATGCACCCCACAAACAGGTGACAGTAAGGACCTTCACCACATGGGTCCTAAAACTTTTTGCTGAAAGTACCAAAGTATTTCCTAGCTACATAAAGTCTCCAAAAGTTCAAATGAGAGAATGTTTTTGCTATCACGCAAATTCCCACATCCAAAATCATGACACCATTTGGGTTCTACACTGACCAGGAAAACACACGACTGCAGCAGACACGGCGTAACCTCCTCACTTTAACCAAGGCCAAGCCCAAGGCAGCGCATTTGGCAGAGCTGAATGTGCCCTGTGAGAACGAGCTTCGCCTCCGCTTCCAGCTCATTCCACACGTGCTTTGCCCGCGCAGCGGCCCCGGCCTGGTGACCCAATCCCCGCCACGGCCCGGCCACCGCAGGGTGGGACTTCCACCGCCGGGCTGAACCCGGGATGGCTGCGCTCCAGCTCCCTGCTCCTTCACGACAGGCCCGGCCCTGCGAGCAGGGCACTGCGAGGGAGCAACAGAGATTCCCGCCCTGTTGGCAGAACCAGGAGAAACTTCACCCAAAGCCACCTTTGGGGTGAGCTCCTTGGAGAGAGGCAGCTGTACCCCAGGGCTGCAGCCCAGCCAGAACGTTTCTAATCCGCCGAAAGGCCAAATAACATTAAGCTGCTGCTAGTGATCGAGCAATTCCAAAGGTTACATAATATTTTTCTACACACAAAAGTAATTTAAGATAATAAAGCCTACGAGTATGTGCTTCCCTCCCGCTGCTCTTCCCTCCCCAGCGGGAAGGTGAGCAGACAACTCCTAAAACTGCAGCTTCATCCCCGGGCTTGTTTTTCCAGCGTCTTGTGTTTCAATATACACAATCGCTCCGCTGAACAGAGACCATCGTAAATCAGGAACGCCGTGTGGAGAGATGCGACGTGGTCATATCCTGCAACCTTTGAAATCGTGGCCTTCCAGCGCAAGATGGCCATGGAGCCCAGCTCCGACACGAAGCACTGCTGGTGGGGCTGGAAAACTGAAGCTGCCCCTTAAAATAAGGAGTTTAAAAGAAGGACTGTCAGCTTGGCATTGCTGATTGCAGAAACTAGAAGTGTTGCTGTTATGGAGTAAAGAGCCAGTTATTCTACAACTGGTTTTAAAAGCTTGTTGATACTGAGAAAACGCTGAGCAAAACACGAAAACCTCCGTAAAGCCAGAAGTGGCACCCCTGTGTTTTTTGCAGCGAGCCATTTCCCCTTCTGCCCAAGTTTAAACACCTCGCCTCAGCCGGGAACTTGTTGCAGATCCATCCTGCGCGAGAACTAAACTGATTAATTATTTTTTCCTCCCCTCAATAATTAATTACAGAGATGCTTTTCGCCCACCCGCTCTCCCCTGCGGTACCACAGCCCACAAGGCAAGAAGGGACATTTTGAGTCAACGGAGCGAAAGAACATGGAGGCAGAAGCCGCCCTGCTGCCGGGCCGGGCCATGGGCGCTGCCGGTCGCCCCGCCAAGGCCTCCCGGCCTCCGGCCCCGGCGGGGCGGCGGGCAGCGCCGTGTAAATAAGGCAGAATCCCCCTGGGATCGAGGCCGCCGAAAGTTGTGCCGCCCCCGCGGGTCTGGGCGACATTTTGAGGCGCAGAGGGGAGCGGCCGAGGGTGCCCTCCCTCCCCCCGCGGGCAGCCCCCGCTGCCATCTTGGCGCCGGGCGGCAGCGGCGGGGAGGGGGCGCCGGGACCCCCGCGCGGGGCACCCCGGGCTCCTCCTCACCTTGATGTGGAAGCGGATGAGGGCCAGGCGGATGCAGTGCGCCATGCAGACGGGCGGCAGGAACCAGACCTTGGGCGGCGGGGTGCCCTTGTTCTGGACGTGGCTGACGATCTGCTGCGCCGTCTGGCGCTCGTTGCCCTGGCGCTTCACCCACTCGTGCAGCCGGGCCTTCTCCAGGGCGCCGTTGAAGAAGACGAAGAGCTCGATGTTCCCGTTGAAGCAGGCCTTGGCCAGGGCCGCCAGGTAGCCCAGCATGTGGTTCCACTGCCCGCCGCTCACCCAGTCCGTGTAGAAGCCGCCGTA